>NCQV01103816.1:0-12768 GCA_002740545.1 Lophocereus schottii
TCAATGTTGGCATCGTAAATAATAACACTTGGATTCTGTATAATCCAGTTTCTGATCTGCTGGTAGTCCTGCATTTTCATCATTATATTACAATATTACATCAAAAGACCTGACACAAAGGCAATTGTGTTCGGCCTTTTGATGCCATATTACATCGATTGATTCATTTGCTCTATAGATCATGTCACAGCCTATGATCTAGAAGATATTATACAACTCCAAACCTGTAAAAATGGAAAACAAGGGTAAAAAGTGGCCTAAAGAGTTTAAACATGCTCACTTCTGCTACTATCTTTTGATTAATCTGCCCTAGCAGGCATTGAAGAAGATCGAGCAAATCCTGTTGAAGGTACAACACTAGATGAACCTGAAAAAGATCCAAAAGCCGAGGGTCTAAGAAGAGGAGTTCCAACACGACTGGAGTCTTCATTAGCAGCTGGAGGACTTGCCTCAACAGGGGGAGGTGATTGTAGCTCGATCTCAGAGTGCATGACAGGCTGACTTTCAGGGATGTCAAGCATATGGTGGTCATCTTCCTCTAGGGACATGACTGTGCTCGTGTCTGTATGTATGGTAGCATCATCACCATATATACCGAGCCTTCTCTTCCTCTTGGCCGCAGATTTTTTCCACCCACGAATAGTCTCCCTTATTCTTTGAGGAATTAAAGCTGCCTTGTAATTTGTTCCCATCTTTTTTTGTTTTGGGGCGGGGGGGGCGGGAAAGAGCCAAAATCAAGCAGCAAGAAAAGAGCACTCGTCAGGACATATACCAAACAATTGTCAGCACACTTGTTAGATATAGTTAAGTTGACCTACCAGATAATCACAATTGAATAATCCAAAACCAGGTTTGAAGGCAACTGATTTTGACAAAAATTAAAATGATCCCATCCGAAGCTGACAAACAAACCTCACCTTAACCGGTATCTATTGCATTCTATTGGCTAGGTATTGACAACCAAATAGAAGAACTGAACACCGCCTGAACCCAGAATAGTCCAATCTCATCCTGAAAGACCTGAACTGACCAACATATCCATATCGAGGCATCCTGACCCAACCAACATTGAAAACTTAAATGAGGCTTCCTGGGTCTAGTTTTATCAGGCCATTGCTCCAAAAGGATGGGGACCCCTAATCTCAATTGACACTGTTTCTGAAATTTTAAGAAACCCTAGCAAAAGATAGCTTTAGTTTGGTGTCAGCTGCCAATGTTCATTACGTTGCTTCCCTAGAGGGAAACATATTTTAAGGTTTCCATGGCTTGTTTGATTCATCAATCATCTATGTTTTAGTTAGTTGTTGTATGTCTATATTATGTACTAAAATCGCATTGGTTTGCACTCGCTACATGTTAATCTTTCGTCCAAAAAGGTTTAAACCAGAAGAATGTTTTATGCAATAAACAATGTTTTTGTGGGCACCAAGAATCAGCCTCTCTGCTCACCAGGATAATGCTGTCTATATCTAGATGCTCCTAAACCTTGCCGATGAAGTGGGATCTATATTGGCTGGTGTCATTGTACTGTCTGTTGACCTTATATTACATGTCATTTTCGGCGAAGGTCTTTAAAACTGGGATCCTAGTTACAATCGATGACGGGTCCTTGGAATTGGACTCGGAATCGTAGAATCGGATCGAGGATCGTAAGATTCTAATGTTTGGAATAGCAAAAATTATTTTCATAGGACGAAAATCTTAATAAACAACCACAAAGATTGTGAAATTCAACTTCACTATATTTTGTGGGCAATTTTGATATAAAATACATATAGTTAGAATAATTTCGCGATTATAATTAAGTCCGAGGACTTGGTGAACTTTATGTAGGATCATGGATCGAATCGCAGGATCGTAGAATCGCATGTTGATCCTACCATACATTTTTTTGAACCAAATTAGGATCGTATGATGCGAACGACTTTAAAGATTCCAATAGGAATTCGATCGGTCAAGGATTTACGGATCGTAGAATCGTAAGATCTGGATCGGGAGTTTGATAACTATGCTTCCAGCTCTTAATTTCCAAGGCAAATGCAGAGTAATTGAGGATGAAATCTAAATATCTGAGGAAAATCTTTACTACTGAGGATATTCTAAAATTTGTATTAAATCCTGATTGATTTTCCTGGTTTATTTATGATTGTTAGTGAAATACCATCTGTTCCCCAGGGAGAAACTGAAGTTTCAGCGGTGCTCGACAACCGGATTTCAGAGTATCTTAAAAGGTGCACAATTTCACATCAGAGCCTGTGAAAGCCTAACTCTGACCTTCAAACAATGTCAGTCCCCACCTTCATTTTCTTTGCTCGATTTTTTCATCCTTTACACTAACATTCTTCATTTCAATTCAAGTAGCATATGATAATTTACCTTTCATTTTAGAGTAGGCACAAAATAATCAAGAAATCCCAAAGTTCAGCAACTAGACCTGTGCAAGATATATTGAACAGTGACACTCTGATACAGTGACAGGGGCATGGCCAGACAGTACAAAAGTCTCAGAAAGCTGCAAAGCTCAGCATGAGATCCATGTGGCATATTGACTATTTTGCAATGACAATCTTACATGACAGACCACACAAGTAATTAGTATCCCGTCTCTGTTTGAAAACCAACAGGAGACAATCATAATATAAATTTACCTGAGTAACCAGTGCATAGAGGGGCAAGGTGCTATAGCTGCAGAGGAACTGCCCCAAGAACCTGTAATATAACAGTCAAAGAAATATGAAAGATGTAAACCTCTATCGTTATAGCATATTTGCATGTCTAACATATTGAGTTATTAGAGCTATAGTAATTCACACCATACCCCATTATAAGCCGCAAGAAGACTAGATGATGGTTTTTGATAAAGCAAGAATAATAGCCAAACTGCCACTGTTAAAAGGAACATCGCAGCATTAATGAACAAGGATATGGCCCAGAAATTAGACTGTGATCAACTGATCATAAAACCACAAAATAGAAAGAAGATACACAGGAACTAAAAGAAAAGTTTCCCTCTAGAACTAGTTCCATCTGTTTCACATGTACGTTATTATAGAATCACAACTTCCCGTGTTATTGCAAATTGAGCAAGGGTAAAACTTCAAAAAAAGGATATAACAAAACGAATGCTTGATAGGAATGAAAAAGATTCCCTATAATTCATTCTCTTTGGAAAGTATTATGTAAGAAATGCAAATTTGTCAAAACACTGAAAAATCATTTTATCCCGCGGACCCCCTCGACATAAACCAAAACTATACAGAGAAGAAAAATCCCTTCTACTTTGTCCTAGAATGAAGTTACTGTTGAGCTCCAGTATTTAAAATGATTCTCCAAAAACAACCCCTCCTTTTGCGAAAAGAATACCTAGCAAGAAAACTTTATCACAAAACATAAAGTAGGTTATTTAAAAAGGAATGCCATGCTGCTCCAAACAAAAGATGAAAAGAACAAAATCTGACAAAAAAAGATAAGTCAAAAAGGGATTACCCAGAACCAGAAAAACGAAGCCAGCTCAAATGAATTCTGCAGAGGCACGAAGGGAAGAAAAATATAAATATCAGTAGCTGAGAAGTAACTCCACACATGCACAGTTGAACTGAACCGGTCATGCATGTAACAATTCCGTACCTGGAATAGGATAAAGTGAATCAAGGACAGCAAAAGTTCTGGCCTTTTAAACCAGAAGAGGTCATCACGAGGCTTTAACTTTGTTCCCGTAAAGAACCCGGACATTCCCGCGCTCTCTACAGTTAATGTCGCGATAACATGTTGAAGCTTAGCACCCACCAAGAGAACTAGCTGCATAATCAAGATAAAAGAATAGAATGTCTTTGCATAAGTGGCAAAGAATCAAGAATACAACAACAGGAACAATGATTTATGCTTGTTTGCCTTGAAGAACCAAAATAGAAGAGGTTTACACATTCTCAAGAAATATCTCACAAATAACCATTAGTAACCTAGCGGCGTACACAGATGGCGTGTTTCTAAGCATGTGGGTGAAGTGGTTTTAGTATAAAAGCAGTGTGTTGCCAGCATGTGAAGCAATTATGGTATAGTGGTTTGGTTGGAGGTTCGAATTCGCATCAGCGTAGTTTTTTGTCCTCCTCCTCTGGCTTTTCTATTGTTTTTTTTTTTTTTCCTTTGTCTTTTCCCCATACAACAAGTTTAAGCTGGCGTTTGTTTCATTTTTGTTATTGATGAGTCAGCCAAGTCCTTTTGCTATTCTTTTTTATTGTATTGTTTATTTCTTTTCCATGATTAGATGAGTTTTGAATCTTTACTGATGCTCTTACTACATAAAAACATGAATATTTAGTACCAAAAAATGAACATTTAGTATGTGTTTGACAAGTATTTAGTTACAAATGACGAACCTTTTTTTTTTTTGGGCGATGAACCTTCTACTTTTTTAGGGTTACAAATGATTAATTCAACCATCTCTTCTAAAAGACGAATCTTTTAAGGGAACCTTTTGATTCTTGACTGCTAAAAAAATTTTATACAACTAAACCTTTTAAGTTGAATGAATGTTAACTTTTGAGTTGCAATTTTTTTAGGTCTAGATGATGAACCTTTAACCTATGTTTAATGAACCATTAGCTCTAATTGATGAACTTTTTAATATTTCAAATTATGAATCTTTCCTTGTACATGATGGATCTTTTTAGTGTGTGTACCCAATATCCTATAGTCGTATGTAGAATAGAATTACTGATATTTTTATGACATGTTTCACTGTCATATCAATCACTTTATACCAGGCTAAACATACGGCCCACACTGCATCTCATTATTATCTCAGGTAAAATATTCTCAAGAAACACTCTTTAAATTTATTGTAAGAAATAATAAGAACCAAAGATTAATTTATTAGTAGTGTCAAATCCCGCGCATTGCGCGGTTGCATTATGAATTTTAATCTTTAATCACAATTTCCACCAAATCTCATGTGAATGTTTAAAATTGCATAAAATGTTACATAAGTTAATTCCTTTCTTTAAAATAATATTGTAAAATAGAAAGTCATTTGATTGTATGATAATTATATAATGACTATATAATTATTATATTATTCTAATTAAATTTATGCTTTTGAATTATGTCACTTTAGTTACACAATGATTATTTATTTTTTATTAGCATAAACTTACTAATGTCATTTGATTTAATATCACATTATGTAACTTCCTATTTAAAAACAATTCATGTGACCCTATTTCATAACTACTTATGAACCTTTAAAAACCCAATAATACATACATATACATGATGATATGATATGAAAAAAAAAAAATTACACAATGGTACCTCAAGTTTTGACTTAACTATTTAAAGGACCCTAGCTTTTCAGAAACAATTTGTAGATGTCTGAACTATTCCCGGGACCCTAGCTTTTCAGAAACAATTTGTAGATGTCTGAACTATTCCCGAAATACATTCATATAATCAAATGTCTCTATTTCACTTGAAATTACATAATTACCCTTCAGTACAAGCAAAATCAAGTGAAAAATGTTGACAAAATATGAAAATATTGTAAACTAATAAAAAATATAATACTAAAAAAATAAAAAAATCCACACAGAATATAAATTAGAATATCTTGAATCAATTTTGCTTAATTAGCTTGTATAAATTTATATAGAATATTACTCAATTATTGTACATATAATTTTTTTTAAAAGTTTATATAAGTTTTTTTTTGTAAGAAAAGAATGAAATATATTAAAAAGAGGGGATTTACAAGGAAGGATGGTAATTCAGCTTCCCACAAAATTAACTACAACCCAAGAATTAAGTTATCCACAAAATTAATAACTTCCAATGAGAAGGAACAAAAAAGCCTCCTCTTCCCAAAAGAAAAGAGTCTTGAACCAGTTATCTGTTAACTGCTCTAAGGAGGTTTTCACTCCATCAAAAACTCTCGTACTTCTCTCCATCCAGAATAACCAAAAGATAGCATCAGGAATGGCTCGGAAGACTTTAAACTTGGCCCTTCTCCCAAAAAAAGGTTCCCACATCGATGACTGAAGACTCACAGAACTTAGCATCACCCACTCAACACCCTTGCAAGTACAAGCTAAATTCCAGATGGATCTAGCAATCGGGCAATGGAGAAGTACATGGTTTTCAGTTTCTAGGCCATTTCTGCACATAAAACATCTTTTGACCAAGATTTTACCGTCTTTTGTAAATCATCAAAGGTTAAGATCTTGCCGCTAACAAGCTTCCCATACCAAAAAAATGACATTTTCAAAGGGGCCCAAGACTTCCAAATAATATTACATGCAAAGTCGCAATCTGAAAACGGCGAGGACGAATTGCCAATAGGGGAAGAAAGTGAATTGCCAAACCTTATATAAGTTTTATTAAGTTATTTTATAAATAATTACAAGAGTTTCAAAATTTTCGTACTTTAGCGAATTTTTCTAAATTATTTATAATTTTCAAAATGTTTTCGAAAATTTAGCATTATATATAAAAATATAAATTATTTTTTTGTAAAATTTCACATTTATTATACAATTTTATTATGGTTTGTGTCGCTTAAGCTCTATGTGAATTTTTCTTACATATTACATTATTTTTATATTTTTGTTTTATAACATTTATAGTGAAATTCAACTTTTTCAAAGTCTCTTTTACATGATTTTCTTTTTATGACGAATGCAATAATATCATTTTGGGTGAAAAATGGACCTACAAAATTGTTTCAAGAAAAGTTAAGGTACCTACAAATTATTTTAAAAAAGCGAGGGTCCTTCAAATAATCACACTAAAAGTTAAGCCTTCATTGTGTAATTGTTTGTATGACATGATATATGAGATAATCTTCGTATCGTTCCTCAGGCCAGTTCAGGGCAGTAGAGGGGTGGTCGAAAATGGTGATGAAATGAGGTTTTGGAAACTAGACATGGATACAGTCAGCTCATGTCCAATTCAGCTCAAAGGATCAGCAGCTTATAATGCAAAAACTTCAAATGAATGATTTTCTCTGATATTAAGAAATTTTCAAATGAAATTAAGTACATGTCAAGATTCAAAGACCTAATGTGCAGTTGAAATGTGACTTACTGCAATAGGTATGATGGCTATCCAGAAGTACAAATTTGATCCTGGAAATAGTAGAAACCATATTTGTTAATCTAACAACACCAAAAAGTAAACATGAGTAAGAGTTTCCTACATTACTCAGACAGAAATAGCAGACATTGTTCAATAAGTAAAAGCTGTCAATATCAACATAGGATTAGAGACAAGCACAAACGTAAATTACTGAAAAGGATCGAGAAAAATTAAATGATTCACCATGACAGTTAATAAAATCACAGACATACTAATGAGACAATGAAAAAAAAAGAATTGACCTCTTATGCAATAAGATCCTCACCTTTTACGTTGCAGAGCATAAAAGCAATTACAAATCCCCAGAGTGGACCACTGCAAAGGACCCATCAATATACAATTTCAGGTGGTGCGCCATAATATACTCGCTACTATGAGCAGAAGTAGTCAGATATCCAGGAAAAAAGGTTCAATATACAAACTACTGTCACAATTCACGTATGAAAGGACACATTATGTCTTTTCCAGGCACTCAAAAGTCACTTTTGGGCAATATTTTGGCTTGAAATAACAGTAAATTGAGGCAAACAGCTTAACTAAGATATTGCCAACATTTTTTTAGAGAAATAAGCAGTCAACTTTTCAAATGTGCTGGTGGAAACAGCCTCTGCAATTCAGAACGAAGGATGCATGCATCTGACACCTCCCACTTCCCTAGCATATATCCTAGGAAAGACCTAAAGGTGTTGTTGGTTTGGTTGGTCACACAGGGATGAACATTTGACAGTATGAACTTGGATCCAGCTATGCTTTCTGCATTAAAAGACCCTCCTGAAACTCCCAATCAAAACCAATCGTCAAGGGAAGAATATACAGGATATGCAGATTGCCTTGTTAGATGTCATATTATGAAGTAGCAATAGAGCAGAAAAGGAGTGTTCAGAAGAGTTTCAATTAGTTTTCTTGATTGAAAGGTCTACTTTGTTTCTTTATCTATGAATTTGTTTGAGTTTGTATGACTTTCAATTAATGAATTCATCCCTCATTTTCAAAGATACGATCACGGTGGTCATGCATTGCCCCAACAATTCCTTTAGTTACAAAAGAACGCAGGATAATTGAGATTATAACTTGAAGCATCATCAGAAACTTAGAATCGTATCCTCAAGTCATATCAGAAAACAGTAAAACAAATGAGTATTGCACTTCTTGCTCACCTCACACCAACAATGCTCTGAAACTCTTCTTCCATAGAACGAATCATATAGCTGTGAAAGTCATATTTCATTGTGAGGTGGTGATTCTGCCATGAACAAGAAAACAAGTTAACATTCATTTGCTACTTGACCATGGTCTTAGTAGGAAACGTAAGCTAAATAAACTGTGAACATAACAGCAGTAGTTACCTATTTGAGAAAATATTACAGGCAATGAAAATTTTATAACAGTCTTTAGTGGATGCTACTAAGGATTGACCACCAACACATGCGAGAGATGCATACAAAAAGCTGATTCAAAAAACTGAAATTTCGAATGATAACGCACATTAACTTCCTTAAGCCATTCCATCTTGAAAGTCTTTACCCTTTCACAATGACTAAGGTATAAGAACAATATATTTAGATGGAGAATCATGTCCGTCAGAGATGGATATTCTTTTTGCTATCTAGCTTGCAGCAATATATGTCCAAAGACATTTTTTTTCCTAGCAAATTTGTCGTTCAAGGAGGGGATAGGTTGACCTTACCCCTTATTACAGAACGTCATATCAAGGAACATACAATCACATTTGTCAGAGCATGAGTCATCTAAGCTCCAGATTCAGGTTACTAGGTCACTGCAGTACACTGCGTTGCAGCAAGCCATGCAGCAAACCTTCAACTTCCCCAGCAACAACGCCCCTCGCCCACCCAGCCAGCCAATTAAACTGGCGAAGACTTTCACGACCCTCATCCTGCAGGGCTGGTATTACAAAACATCTTCCCCACATTAGCTGGAGACCATGCATAGGGTTGGATTCCTGGAAAATCCAAGGCCTTAATTGCCTTAATAAACAAGATGTTGTGAAAAGCTTCTTGTACACCAATAGATGTCCTATGCTGGGACTTCTTAAAACAAAAATTCAATTGGAGAAAGGAGATGAAATTTTGCAGCATATATATCCTAATTGGACGACAGTTAACAATGCAACAACCAAAGAAAGTAGTAGCATGGTGATGTGGAATCAAGATAGAGTTCGGGTCGAAATCCTACAAATACATAGGCAATTCATTCACACTCGCATTGTCACTTGGGATAACAAAATTCTATTTACTACTATCATTTACAGTGGTAACGACAGGGAGTGCAGGAAGGCTCTTTGGATGCTCTCCAAGACATAAGTTATGGAATGAAGGATGATGGCTTCTAGTTGGGGACTTCAATAGTCCACTACATATTGATGAGAGAATAGTTGGTGACACTGTCTCTCATAATGATATTGAGGATTTCATGGAATGTATAACTAATTGTGTTCTCTAGGAACTAAGGTATTCAGAACCTAAGTTCGCATGGTCCAATGAACAAGGTCCTACCAGGGTCTTCTCTTGATTGGATAGGGTTTTAATCAATGGAGAGGGCCTCCAATTATACTCTAATCCTGAATACAGCATTCTACCAGAAGGGATCTCTGATCACTGCCCCCTCTTGGTGCCTCCGCAGCAAGAAAACCTGACCAGACATGGACAGTTCTTGAACACGTGGGCTTCACAGCCTACTTTTTTTTAATATTGTTCCTGGTGTATGGCAGCAACAAATTAAAAGAAATGCAATGTTTCAGCTGACAGCTAAACTTAAAATGCTGAAAAATCCTTTAAGAGAGCTCAATAGAACTCATTTTGCACATATTCAAAGCCATACCACTGATGCCCTACAACAATTGCAAGAAATCCATATGGCAATACATGACCCTCACTGTTGAACTTCATGGAAACAAGAAGCTTTCCATGGAGAGATACCAGTTTGCAGTTAAAGCTGAAAGAGATTTCCTAAAACAGAGAGCAAAGGAACATTGGTTGAATTATGGAGGCGAAAACAATGCTTTTTTTTCCTTGCCAGTCTGAACCAAAGAAATTATACCATGGCCATCAAGAGCATGAAGAACAACAGGGGCAATATCACACTGAGGGAATTGGAGACATAATAGCGGAGCATTTCTCTAATTTTTTTGGCACTGAGCAGCATTATACAAAACCCTCTTTTGAAGTAATCTTGCAAGGACCTTGCCTCACTGACAGCCATAGAAGTCAGCTAAGCCAACCATATACTGATGCCGAAATTAAACAAGCTATTTTTGAGATTGGCAACACTAAACGTCACGGTGCAGATGGTTATGACAGTTACTTCTTCAAGTGCACTTGACATATCACAGGAGGAAGTGTTTGTGATGCAGTTAGGGATTTCATTACACCTGGTAAACTATTGAAGCAAGTGAATGCAACTGTCCTTGTATTAATTCGAAAGGTGCAAATTCTAACCCTACCATTGGGGCTGAGGCCAATAGCCTCTCGCAATACCATTTACAAAGGGGTTACTAAACTTATTTCCATTAGGCTCAAGCAGACTCTTGCATATTTGGTGATGAATCACAAGGTGCATTTATTCAAGGTAGATCAATTCTTCATAATATCATGATATGTGAGGATCTACTCAAAATGTACCAGAGGAAAGGCAGATCCCCCAGATGCATAACGAAGATTGACCTCAAGAAGGATGCATACTGAATATTGACCTCAAGAAGGCCAATGATACTGTTAGTTGGAGTTTTATTGAGGGAATTCTACTTGGGTATGGATTCTCTAATACTCTCGTGCAGAGAATCATGACTTGCTTTCATGACCTGCTTAACATCAGCAGTGTTCTCTATGAGGATTAATGGAAGGATGAATGTTTTTTTTTTTTTTGGTAGCCAACGAGGTCTGAGACAAGGAGACCCAACGTCTCCACTTTTATTTGTCCTTGTTATGGGATAACTTATTAGGAATCTCAAAATTGCAGCTCAACAACCTGGGTTTAAATTTCATCCAGCCTGTAAAGAATTAAGATTGCACAAGAATTTAAGACTTTGCAATCTGAGCTTTGTTGATGACTTGCTCATATTTCCTAGAGCAGACATGCAGAGTGTGCAACACATGATGACATCACAGCTTTCAGTCATTTCCCTGAGTGCACTGGATTGGAAACCAACCTTGAGAAATCCCAAGTTGTAAGGACTGGTGTTACCNAGACCAATGAACAACATATACATAAGATCACTAGGTTCCAGAAAGGCCATTTACCCCTCCTCAAACACTTGGGGAGTTCAGAGAATCAGGAAGTGGCCCACTAAGAAGCTATCATATGAAGGTAAAGTCCAGTAGCTCAGTGCTTATGAGTATGTTTATTTATTGACGGGAGATATTCTTGCTACCTAAAATGGAGCTGGAGAAAGTGAACCAAGTATGCAGACAACCTCTATGGGGTTCTGCTCCAGATGCAAGAAGAATGACCTTAGTGTCTTGGGATTACATTGTGTCTACCAAGAAAGGAAAGAGATATGAGGATCAAAGATTCTTATAAATGGAATCTCATTTTGGTGAAAAGACTGATTCGGAACATTGCCAACAAAAGATGGGTAATGGATCAAGTGAGTAAATCAATATTACTTGGAAAAGCAGAACATCTGGCAATGTCAGATGACTGCCAAGAGTAGGGAAGAGGATTTTGAAAACCAAAAATACCATAGCTCCAGGTTTTGACACTGCTCGCAACAAATGGAAGCATGCACAAACGAATACAGCACCCTCTGGGTATGAACGGAGCAGGCATCAATGGAGAGAGAAAAAAAAAAAACTATTGTCCGATGGTGTAAAATCATTTGGCATGAAGAGAAGATTCCAAAATGCTCTTTTGTTACTTGGCTATTGTTATAAGGGAAAATGCTAACCCGGGATAGACTTGAAGCTTTTGGAATACACTGTGAACAACTGTGTCCTTTATGTCATGAGGAAAATGAATCTCAACAGCACCTGTTTTTCAAATGCCTTTTTACCAGACACATAACCAAGTAGGTCCCTGACTCCATTCTACACATTTAGCAGCAGGATGAAGAACTTGATGACTGGGTGCAAACTTTAATCATGTATACAAGAAGCAACAAGAGGAAAGCAAACTTATTTACTACTTTAACAGTCCTTGGGTATGAATGTTCGCAAGAAAGCCATATTAGAATCTTTCAAGAATGTATCAGAAAATGGTTGAGTAGTGTAGTAAACGACTGTGGTAGAGCAATCATTAGTGAATTTAGAGCCACGAGTAGATGAACGAGCCTTCTGAGGCTATCAGCGTATGCCTTGAGTATCTTTGTACAGTTTGGTGACTTTACGCAATATACATGCCTTACGTTTTACCCCCTCCCCAAAAAAAAAAAAGATGTCATTAATTACAACTCTAAAAATACCCTTGTAGTGGCATTTTTGGAGTCACAACATAAATTAGTAGCACATTTAGTTCAAAGGCAAAAGTGCATCTTTTGAAAAGTTTAGTGGTATTTCGTTGGCAGAACTCATACATTCTACATCAATCATCAGCGACAATCTAAAAGCATCTTCAAAGTTGTCTTTGGACAATGGATCACATACATATTTAAAAGCATCAAAACAAAAGTGCAGAACACCATTGGTG
>NCQV01103821.1:0-12127 GCA_002740545.1 Lophocereus schottii
ATATACTTGGAACTAGTTTGTAGTATTATATGAATAGTACCCCCAATTGGATAATGCGTGATATCAATGAAGTGGCAAGTGCAAAAAAATCAATCAAAAGGAGAGGCAATAGGCATAATATTAATGGTATTAATTCATATGATGTTGGTGGCTAAAAAAGTTGAACCATATGCCAATCCCTTACCCTTACCCCCAAACAAAAAAGAAAAGAAAATTTTACAAGCCATATGAGTCTACCGAGTCTAATTTCTTATGAGGGCTGCTTGACAGTTTGTCTAATGAACTCCAGTTTTTTATTGAGTTAACTTCTTTCAATTTCTTGTTTAGTTTGCGGATCGTCAAAGCCTATATCATGAGAGTATATATTCCCATAAGTTATATCAACATCACATATTCAAAATTATCTATATGACAAATATACGATGGAAAAATATATATACTTGACAAGTGAGAGTACATACTCTCAGGTACATGATGTACATTACCGTGGATCATCAGCTTCAGCTTGATGCATTATGCACTTGAACTACAATTTAAACTTAAATATAAAAAGGTAATGTAAATTTTGTTAAATCACCCATTCGATAGTTAAATAAGATTTACAATGGTTATTCATCTAATACAAACTGAATGTCCAGATGAGAAATTATATAAGATAGACAAGAACTAAATTAATAAGGCATTTATGCACTCGTACTACAATTTAGACGCATATCTCTTCAATATATAAAAAGGTGATGTAAATTTTATTAAATCACCCATTTGATTGTTAAATAAGATCCAAAATGATTGTCCATCTAATAAAAACTAAATGCCTAGATAGGAACATAAGATAGACAAGAACTAAACTGACAATTTCGATCAACTGGCAAACATAGTGTTACAAATTTCACCCAAAACTATAAAATATCTAAATAAATACTACTCCAACAGGTAACAACGTCATGCAAATATCTTAACAGATATTATAACAAAATGTAATAATGTCGGTTTCACAGCATAAGGTTCCAGGTTTAATTGCTATCAACTGTTGTAGGGTTGATCATAGGATGTCTTGACCTAAGAATTTCTTTTTAAAAAATTGAATTAATTCGGCTAAATTTTTATGCTAAAAGGCTACAAGCAACAAATTATCGATATTTGTAATCAGTTATTAATTATCAAGTTGAACAATGTGTCACCAATGTAAATTACAAATATAAAATATATCCTAATAGATCAATCATAACGTCTAAAAAATAATTGTATATGTATAATTGAGAAAATTATCGATACTATGGTATTTTTTATATAATTTATAATTATTGGTAAGTGCCATAACTAAATCCAATCATTTTTTCTTTTCATTTCGTAATAAGTATGGCTGGCAGCTACTAAATTTTATCAGATAAAAAGTTTGATCTTGTTTCGAGAACTCGGACATTTTTCTTCTTCTAAATTATATATAAGAATAAAAATATCCATTATTAAAGAATTATATTTCTTCTCTTAAAAAAAAAAAGAATTGTACAATTCAATCATGCTTTCACAATTAAAGATCACACATGAGATGAGCATCAGTCGTTTCAAGAGTCGTTCGAACAATTGAAAACCTGTGTTCAGAAAACTAAAGCACCTCTAAATTGATAGACCTCCGGCTAGATAGCATGTTTAATAATAGTTTGAACTATAAAAGATTGATTCTATTAAATTTTAATTAAGGAAAATTATCTACTATTTTGTCTTTAAAAAAGGGGCGAATACTTAATGAATGTTGAATACGTATGGATTGAATTCAATCATTTAAGGCTGCGGGTGGAGAGATACATTGTACTCACTGACTAAAACCCAAACTAAAAAAGTTATCAATATTGACGACTTCAAATAGTAACTTCATAAACTAAGGTGGACATAAAACAATTGAGGTATTGTGACAAATGTCATAGGATCATTACTCTCTTCTTAAAAGATTGGTCTGATGAGTGTTTAGTGTTACCGGTCCACCGCTTGTAAGTTTAGGACCCTCTCATCATTTATCTGACGTAAGATTCTTATATGTAACATTTCCCTCACCCAATCCTGTGGCACCCTCGTCACAGATGGAGCCCGACCCTCTGTCTACCCCATTCTGTTGGAGCATTTGGCAAAAAATCGAAATCAGGTCTGATACCACTTGTCACAAGATCATTAATTTCTTCCCCAAAAGGCCGATATGAGAGAGTGTGTGCAGCTTCAACGCTTAAAAATCTAGGACCCTCCTATCACATAAAATAATGTGGTAGACAGGGGGTCTCATCTGCTACAAGTATGTCACAAGATTAGGTGGAGGAGAACATCACGAATAAGAATGCCACATCGGATAAATAATGGGAGGATCTGGGCAAATAAACAGTGGCGCTGAACACCCATCAAACCAATGTTTTGAGAGAGAATAATGAACCAATGACACAAAGATGACCCAAATTTTCAGCTATTTTAATTTTTAAAGCCAAAATGTAATATATTAAAATCAAGAACAAAAAACACGCAATCATTCCAATCTCAATAACACATACACGTATACTAGTACCTAATTCATATAAACGAGGATAATAAACAATAATAATAGTATCAATTATTAACTCAAAAACCCATATAATTTAATACAACATATGCCATCAGATTTCTACTTTCACAAACAAAATCCTTATTAATTGTAGGAAATGCGAAACATTGTACCCTTCACTAACACGTACCGCTGGTGCCGAACTGAATTCTTCTACCTCCGTCGTCGAAACCGATCGGATGAGCGATTCAATTGAAGAATTGGACTAATGATTAGTCTGGTCGGGTTCTCATAACACTGCTAACCTCAAGAGTAGATGGGAAGATCAGTCCAAGCCCCAGAAACGTGCCCATTTTCACACACATAAGCTCGAACCACGGGCTCACCATCGTCATGAAACCCGAACCCCCTTCTCAAGCAGAAGGCAGAGTGCAAGTCCCAAGTCTCCGTGCAAGAGCAAAAGGCGCAGTTTATATCAATCGTATTTCGATTAGCATCACTTATGGCCCTCCACACCCTGGACCTCTTGAAGTTGTTGAAGAATCCCCTAAATAGCATGTAATTCCTCTTCTCTTGAATGTGGACGCACCCTGGCCAGTCACATAGGTAGAGACAATCCCCTCGAAACCGGCTTGCTAAGAGCTTATTACCTTGCTCTCTGCTTAGGCTCCACGCCCCCGATGCTAGGTGAGAACGCTGCACTCGGTGCAGCAATCTCACCGATGATATCTTCCTTTTCTTGTTGTTGCCGCACTCATTTGTAACCTCAGAATCTAAATTATTATTGCCGTTATTATTCTTATTATTACTACTGACAAGTCCTGCCCCTGCTTCTATGGACGTGAATATGTCCATAGGGGTTGGTGCAGGGGTAAAAGGGTCATTTGGCAAAGACTCGTCGTTGTTGTAGATGGTGTCGAAGTAAAGGTCGTCGTAGAGCGACCAACCCCCGAAATTCTCCTGGGCCTCGGGGGCGACGGTGGCAGGAGGTAGGGTTTCGGCCAGCTGCGGCGGCGAAGGGCGGTGGAAGTCTTCGTCGGAGCCGAGCTCTCGGTGGAGGCCGAAGTCGGAGTTGTCGAGAAGGACTCCGGCGTGGACGAGGCCGGGGCAACAGACGGCGAGCTTGTGAAGCGCCGCCCACCCGCCGGGGAATGCGGGGGCGCTGGCGGCGGCGGAGGAGGAGGAGAAAGAGAGGAGATCAGCGGAGATGGCTGGGAAGGCAGACAGACACTTGGACTTGCAGCAGACGGTGGAGATCAACGACGAGAATTTCCGGCAAACGCAGGAAAGACGAGCCCAGTTGCGGGGATCTTCTTCGAGATGGAAGAATATCTTGAGAACGACGTCGTCTGAGAGCTTCGAGAAGGTGGCGTCCGCCATGGAAGGAAGGCCAGAAGAGAGAAACGGTGGAATTTGGGGAGATGGGCAAGTAGAGAGAGACAGCGAGAGAAATGAGTGAAGTTGGGAAAAATGCTGTATGTGTGGATGGGAGATGAGAGAGACAGCTGAATTTGATGATGATATGATAATTAAATAAGGCGAGTCTCAACCCTTCAAAATCAAATCGCTTGTCACTTGGCGATGTTTTTGGCACCCTTTGCTGAACTGATTTTTCTTCTTCATTTGTATTTACTTTTTCTTATATTCTTGTTGTGGAGATGTGTGGCTCGAAATTTTGGATACTTTACGTCTTGTCCATCATTTCTAAAGAAATGGTGCTTTACATCTAAATTGAATGATTCTTTCTTTTTTTTTTTCCCAAAACAAGGCTTTCTTTTCTTTTCCTGCATGAAGAGGTACATGATCAAAAAAGCTATCCCAAAATTCAAAATTCAAACATCAATTTATCTAAAATCAGCACAGATCAGAGTTACTTGATTTGAATCGAATGAAATTGAAATACAATTTGTCCAGAGACACAATCTGACCCGCACTTAAATTAACCCGTGCTTGAATCGAACAAACGATGTCAGGTATAATTATATATGAGCCTTTCTCAAAATGAGATTATCATATCAAAGATATTTTAAGGTTATTTTAGTCAAATTAGCCTTTTTCTTTTTCTTTTTTTCTAAGGAGTTGATCACTGTTATGCAATAATACTATATATTTCTTTAAAAAAGGACAAATGCCAAATCAATATTGAAATTCATTTTGCATTTAGTTATACAATAATAGTGGCAATACTTAGGTACTAACCATGTCGTTTTATTTTATGTTACATCTTGATAACTCCAAAATATTTTGATTCCCAATTTGAACAATTGTTTACCAGTTGTTGATGTACTGCAACTGATCATTAGTTAAGAGATATCAATTGCCTAAACAAACATTGTTTTATACTTTTCGCTTGCGTTTGAATTGGTACTATTAACTTTGGACATGTCCTTTTTAATTTATTATGAGAACTTATCGTTAACATTCAACACTGATCAGCACCAAGTAGCACACATTGAAACTTATTAGCATTAATCAATATTTAGTCATATAATCTAATTATAAGTTTAGCCTATATCGATCAACACTCCTCAAGATCGCTCAGCATTCATCAGCATTTATCAGCACTCATCAATTTTCACCAGTAATAAGTCATTCATGATAAGTTGAAAAGAATTATTCTGTAAAAAATAATTATACTTTGAGCTTGATTCATTAATCACTCAAATTGAGTATTGTTTAAATCAAGTCTGAAGTAATTATCAACAATTTAGACACCTGGTTACAAGATAAGAATATAGTACCCAGTTAATACATTTTAAACATACTTTTGGACACCTAAAATGTTGACTCAATGATTAGACTTAAAAGTCCTAAACCAAAATTTCAAAGAGCGCCTCTAAACTCGAGGACAAAACCATTTATTGAAGTATAACATTGTTGGTGTACCATTTTGGGGAATAATGAAGATTGTATCTCTTGGGCAACGAGGGATAGACGTGTTCCCCGCTGCGCTGCGAATGAAAGTAGTGGCCAAGGGAAAGAGAATCCCCAAAATTCTAGCATCTAAAATCATAAAATAATAATATCAGTAGGAAGCTTTTTGGTAATAAATCCACTCACGTGACCAATGGGGGACTGAAAAATATGGATTATACAAAATGGGCAGGACACAACATGTGCGCGTCTATGTTCTTCTTCCCTTCGGTTGAGATAATTGAATGTGTGCCTTTATTTTTATTATTATAAATACAAATTATTGGCAACCACATATTTATTCCCAAAAATAAGTGGTGAATTCTTCCAGTAGTCGTCATCCTTCTTCTCTTGCTTCTCCAGTAAAATATTCTAAAGCTCTTGGCACAATTTCCCTCATGATTCATACCGTCTTCACATCTATAATTAGATTCACATCTATAATTAGTACCAAAGAAAAAGAAATAATTAGTTTCCCATTTAAAAAAAAGAAAATCCAGAATTAGTTAATTTGTTCCCTTTTTTGTTCTTAAATCTTAAGGAGGCATGAAATATTGCACTATGCTGCGATTTACATCTAATTTTTCACAATGTTTTTTTTTAAGATTTTATGAGTTCTAGTCTATATAATTAACAGTTTTATTATAAAGTCAAAACAATTTGAAAGAAAGATACAACGAATATATAATGAACCGAAAAATACTAACAATTGCTATATAATTAACAGTTTTATTATTATAAAATCAAAAGAATTTGAGAGAAAGATATACTAATCCATAACGCACTGAAAAGTACTATTAAAGATGAGTATAATTTGTGATCTTTCAGAGATAATCACCTTAAAAGGAAACTTGTCATAAATAAATCATACCCCAACCTAAGTTAGCCTGTATTTATTACGTACAACGGGGTGGACATTCCATTTATCCACCCGGTCCTACCATAAAGCATTTCAGGCAGCAACTATCTTAAAAAAAAAAATTCATAGTTCTCAGTTCTTTTGAAATTGCCGTTTTTATTCTCTCTCATTCTCGCACTGATCTGTGGTCGCTGCTGCAATTGCTTTAGTATTCTGCAACTACTAAATGGTTGAGTTTGATCTTAATGTTGCTATTGATGTTGAATCTTCATCAAACCTGAATTCGTCGTCAAGTTTGATATCGCTTTTTTGGATGTTTGTTTTTGTGTTCGTATTTTGAAGTTATATGTGTGGGTTTTTGAATAGTTAATTCGAGTTGTTTAAACTGGTTTGCATTCACTGTTGTATTGTCGTGATCTGACATTATAGTGTAATTGTTCTTGAGTTGCTGATTTTGCGATTTGTTGTTCTGCATTTTGACAAAATGTTTGATTGGTATTTTTAGTTGTGTTTTGTGTTAATTTCGCTTAAGATACAAGTGTATAATGGTTTTTTGGTTTAATTGTTGAATATTATGTGAATTTTGGTTGGTGACATATGAGAAACGATTGCTTACCGTTATGAATTGTGTTCTCACTAAATATAGTCGTTGACTCACTAATGATATATATTTAACTCACTAAAAAGAAGATGCTGTCTTCTACCACAGAGCAGTTTTTTGTTCACTAAACGAAACGTTCGGCTCACTAGCATTGAACTCTGTGCTCACCAATTTTGTACTATAGGTTACCATAAATGTTATGGTTGTTTTTGCAGACGATAGTTTTATTGTTGTCATCTACATATGAGAAACAACAACTCACCAATATTATGAGTTTTGTGCTCACTAAATATAGTCATTGGCTTACTAATAAAATAACTTTAGCTCACTGAGATTCAGATTGTATGCATGAATCATTTATCAATTTCTGTGCTCACCAAATGTAATTACTATATTCAATCTTGTGCCTCTCATGGAACAGAATTTGTTGCCTTTGACTGCACTACATAGCATTCTGTACTCACTAAGACAAGCATTTGGCTCACTGGAATGAAGCTTGTACTCACCAGTTTTACATTATACCTCACCACAAAAATAATTTTTTTTTTTTGGAAAATGATACTTCGTTTTACACATCTACATTAGATCGTTATGTTGCTGAGGCAGTTGATGTTGATGATTATGTTAGGATTTTGTGTAATCCTACTGGTCGTTCAAAGGGCCAAGGTGTGACTTCTAATGATGGTAATGGTGTTGGTGGTGTATCTAACTATGTTGTGATTGATAAGGAGAAATGTGTAGATGGTGATGAATATGTTGTTGAAGTGAAGAAATGTGAAAAATCATAGCTGATTGGTAAAAGGGTCAGTTCTCTAGATGCTGCATTTGAGGTATACAACGAGTGTGCTTTCTGTAGGGGATTTTCCATTAGGTGTGACAAGTTGCGAAGGAGGGAGGGTTCACAAGAGGTTCGTTCAAGGGAGTTTTATTGCAGCAAATAAGGTGCTAAAAGGTGTCCACGGAAAAAAGACAAGACATTTACAAAACGAAGCCGGATTTGTAATTATAAGGTTAGGGCTATATTTTACATTGAGCCAAATGGGAAATGGCTTTGTAAAAAGCATGAAATGGTTCATAATCATGAACTACTTTTGGAAGATGAGGTGCATAAGTTGAGGTCACATAAAAAGTCGAGAAAGCTTATGTGGACTTTTTCCAAAAGATGAGGAGAAATGGCACAAAAGTCTCGCATACGTATCAACTTCTAAGAAATGAGGTAGGAGGTTCACCATCACTTGGTTTTAGTGAGAGGGATATGTGTAATAGTGTTGCAAATGAAGTCAAGAGGACTTTAGATGGGGTTGATGCCAATCATTTGATGTGTGTTTTAGAAGCTAGGTGTTATAATGAACAAGATTTTTTTATAAGTTTAAATTGGAAGAGGGCAATTGTTTGATGTGTTTCTTTTAGAGAGATTCACAAATGAAATGTGATTACTTGTTGTTTGATGATCTCCTTATATTTGACATGACATATAGGACCAATCGTTATGAGATGATATATGCACCTTTTGTTTGTGTGACTTATCACGCAAAGAATGTTATGGTGGGATGTGAGTTTTTGATGAATGAGAAGATTGAGAGTTTTGTGTGGTTATTTGAAACATTTTTGGAAGCCATGGGTAATGTGCAATCGAAAACTATGATGACAAACCAACCATTTTCTATGGCAAATGCTATTGAAAAGGTGTCCCCTTGGCAAAGCATAGGTTGTGTACTTGGCGCATCTTGGAGAATTCAAAAAAGAATATTGATCATCTTAGAGTATTGGGTGGATTTGTTAATAAGTTTAACCATGTTTTGATGAGATGTGATACAGAAGCAGAGTTTGACTTTTATTGGCAGAGGTAAGCCCTGTCTCTGTTTGCTGTGTTTTAATGTGCTCACCAAGTTATTGCTTTATGCTCACTATTTTTTAGTATCTGCTCACCCAAGTTATATGTTTTTGCTCACTAATTTATTATTTTTTGGTAACTGGTTTTGTGTGTTAGGCTGATTGCAGAGTGTAATTGTACTGAAAATGCTTGGTTGGTTAGATTATTTCGGTTGAAAGAAAAATGGTGTCCAGCCTATTACAAGGATGTTTTCTCTGGTGGCATTTTATTGTCACAAAGAAGTGAGTAGACAAATGCTTCTTTGTCAAAGAGAGTCAATGTGACTTTTGGGTTGTTTGATCTTTACAATATATTCTGTGACGTTGTTACTGAGTGGAGGATTAAGGAGAAGGATGAAAATGTGAAAAATAAGGATGGATTTCCCGAGATGTACTTACCATATGTTAGCATTTTGCAGTATGCTTCAAAGATCTATGCGACCAACTTGTACAAAGTGTTTGAGAATGAATACATTAAAAGAGAAAGGTGTTGTCTAGATCTTCCTAGCTCAAGTGAAACTCCCTATGGTACAGAGCATACATATGTTGTGTATGAGAATTACCTTTCGAAGAAGTTTGGGTTTGTAGTTAGGTTTAATCTACCAGACCATAATATTGTTTGTGATTGTAAAAAGTACAACGAGAGTGGTATTCTCTGTTGCCACTGCTTGCGTATTTTCAATGCTCATTGTGTGCCTAAAGTCCTTGATCAATATATTTTGAAACGATGGATTGGGCTAGCAAGACCCCCACGGGTTTTAGAAGAAGCTGTAAGGAGTAATGCAGCTGGTGTTTCCGGTTCCATATGGAGGGTTCATATGCATAGGCGGTTTGAGGCTTTACTTCTTGCACGTGAATCAAATAGTCAAGTAAGAAAGTTATGTGAAGAAGCCTTTGCTAAGCTGAAGGGTGATGATGGTGTTGTTCTGGCTTCGGTTTATGTTTCTGACATTGAAAATGATCAACAGTCCAATGGTGGTAACAAAATCATTGGTAACCCTAAAGGTTCGTGGAAGAAAGGTGAAAGGAATGTAAGGAGGAAGAGTATGTTGGAGAAGATATCAAACATTGTTAGATCAAGGAAGGCAAGGATTTCTTCAAGAAATAGAGGAGATGTGTCTCAATATCAAGTAAAACTCTATTGATAATTTGATTGAATAAGCTATATTTCTTATAGTAATAGCATTTTGGAGTTATCTAAGTTTGCTGCTAATACCAGTAGAATTAATATGTATTTTTAGCTCACTAAATGTTTTGATACGCTCACTAATATATGGGCTCTGCCACTAGAAGTTTGTATTGGCTCACTACGTTTTCAGTTCTCACACTATTACTCTTACATGTTGCACTCACTATATTTATACGTTGGCTCACTAAGTACATATGTATGCTCACTATAAATACGTTTTTGTTGTGGTGGTTTAGGTTGTTGCTGCAGGTTCATCTAATGCACCCATTACATCTAATCTAGAGGTAGACTTTGATGAAATGTATAGGGTTTTTAGCTTGATTTTTAATGAAAGGTTGAGGCAAACAAATGGGGATAAGATTCCTAGCAATCAATTGAATCTTGTTTCTGAAGCTGCTAGCATTCAAGGGTAATACGCTCACTATTATAGCGTGTCTGTTTACTTAAAATATTTATTGGCTCACTAATATAACGTTTCTGCTCACTGCATTTAGACATTTGGTTTACTAAAGTAATGTATATGGTTTGTTATTTTTTGATACAGGTTACGTGGGAATCAGGCATGAAATTTTACTATGGTGATAGAGGGCATTGGCTTCTACCGTTAACCTTTTTTTTTCCCTAGCTGGGCCGTTCAATAGTATGACTTGAACAAATATTTTAAATGTAAATTTGTATCTTGAATAATAGAGCTTGAATGTGTATTCCTTTTCATTAGATGTTTTAATGTTTTTGTGTTTAAGAATTGTTTTTTTATTTGAAGTTTAAGTAAATGATGCTAAATAATTTTGAAGATTATAATAGGGTGAATACTTTTGACATGCATAATATGTTGCTCACTACTAAAGATTCATAGCTTACTAGTTTCATGTGTTACCTCACTATTTTCTACAAGACTACTGTAATATGTTTGATGACTTCACATTATAAAAGTATAGCATTGTATGACAATGACATGTTGAACACTTTAATATTTGACTTAACATTATAAAGAAAATATCATTGTAGTTTGATTCTACATTCATTTATAGAATTGAGCATAGTAAAAGATATAGCTCACTGGATTTCGCTTTAAGCTCACTGCATTGGTCTTCTAGCTCACTGGAATTTGACATAGTAATTGATAAAAAATATCCAATAGTGAACACTGTTTACTAGTACTTCACCATAATTAAAGGTAAGAATATTAATAGTCTAACTTAAAATTAGTCTAACTAAAAATTAGACTGTAAACATAAGTTTTTAAAATTAGTCTAACTTAAAGTAAGGCTGATTAGTCACGCTATTGGCACTTAAGGCCGAGCTGATTTTGCATTCAGTTCTACTTGTTTATCATAGAACTCTTTTGCGAGCCTCTTCACCCTATTTTTGTATATGTTGTCTTCATTGTTGATGATTTCAAAGCAGTACCGTGCTCACGTTACATCAAGCAAATTTTTGTCCCGCAAACAAAACACACAAAAAAAATGAACCATTAATAGGTGTTGTATTTATTTTGAACATATTTTTGTAGAGAACATATTTTTAGTAAACTAACTTCATTTTTCTTAAAACCACAATCCCATTTATCTACTTCTCCAAAATAAGACTCCATGTGCCTCATGCAAAAAATTCCACAGTTTGTCGTTATCCATTGTCCTCCATTGCATTCTCATTCGCATTGGTTTGATGTTCTTCACAATTTTATGTTTGGGATGGGCAACACTCTCTTGAAGAAATCTGCCAAAAGATCTTGTCTGTGTATAATAATTAACTTTGTTCAGCTCACTGGAATTAGGTAATAGCTCACCAAATATGTGTCTTTGCTCACTAAGAATATGTGTTGGCTCACCAAATATGTATGTTAGCTCACTACATATACAAATGAGCTCACCAAATACCTGTGTTAGCTCATTAATATTATGTGTTAGCTCACTACACATACTTATTAGCTCACCAAATACGTGAGATAGCTCATCAATATTATGTGTTAGCTCAGTAATAATATATGTTAGCTCATCAAATTTATAAGCTCACCAAATTTTTGTGTTGATGTATTGTAAAGTAAATGATTAAGTAAGCATTTGAACATACCACTAACAGATGGGTTTCTCCATATGTTGTTTTGTATGGAGTAGTGATGTGCATGTTGTCGATGATATCAAGCCTTTCCTCCTTCAAATCAAAGCA
>NCQV01103830.1:0-14122 GCA_002740545.1 Lophocereus schottii
TTTTTGTTACTTATTTTGACTTATATTCAATATGTAATTTGTGTGTATATTTTACACATTTTATTTTTAGGCACAAGTGTGTTTTAAGTTATTGTTAATACATTTGGGGAAACAATGGATGCATTCCTTGTTTGTAATTTTTGTACCAAACAGAGAGAGAGAGAGAGAGAGAGAGAGAGAGAGAGAGAGAGAGAGAGAGAAGAGATAGAAAGGAAAAAGGGGGCGAAGAAAAAGGAAAAAGAAAAAGAGATGAGATTTTTTTAAATCACGTGAAAACAAAAGAAAGGGATTCCACTGCTTTCTTCCCCCAAACACAAACACATCCATGCATACAGCGAAGAGGAGGAGGAGGAGGAGGAGAAGAAGAAGAAGAAGAAGAAGAAGACGAGGCGGAGGAGGACGAGAAGGAAGAAGAGGGAAAACAAAATCTTGGTTTTGGTTTTGATTGCTAATAAAGATGAGGAATTCTTACTTTTTTCAACTGAAACTGAATAGGGAAAGATTATTTGAATGATTTATATATACTTGAACTTGAGGATTCAATTGAAGGTTGGAATTATGAATTTGATATTTTTAGGGTTTGATAGATTAGAATACTAATTTCACCACTTAGAAACCCACCCTAAAGTTTTCATCTTTATTTATGATTTTTGGGTTATGTGGATGTTAAAGATTGATAGGTATGCTGTGAATTTGTTTATATATATACCGAACTATGGACATTTAGTTTGATTGTTTATATTGCAAGAACAAAGTGGCAGGAAACAAGATTAATGTTTAGATTTTTACAAAATTTGTGTACCATTTGAATTTTTGTGAATTATTAGCTATGCAAAAAATTCTAACATTTTTACTATAGAATATCGATGATGTTTGAAAATTGTCTGTAAATGTTCATAAATTTTAGATGTGTATTTTAAGAGTTATGAATTTCTGATAGAAACTACCCTATTTTGGTGCACAGTTTCGGTTACTATTTTACTTTTTTTTGAAGAATTTGCTTGGAGAGAAATTATGAGAACATTACTAGCGGATTCCTCATGCTATTGGGTTATTGCTTGTAAAGTTTTGTGAATTTTGGTTGTGTATACTATAAGTTAGGAATTTTTGAGCTTAATTCTCAAATTTTTAATAATTTTTACTCACTGTTTGAATTTCTGGGAATTACTAAACTGGAGAAAAATCTTGAAATTTTTATGTTAGAATCTATATTTATTTATCAATTTACTCCAAAATTTCATGAAGATTGGATCTGCATTCTCTGAGTTATGAAATTTTGAGTCAAGTTATCTTGTTTAGTGTAATTATGGACTGTTTGTATGTCTAATCCGTAAAATTAGATGGGAAAGCCATTGTTGAGCTTCCTAAATATTCCGATTGTGTGTTGGAGTATAGGAAGTTTGTGAAAACCATCTAGAGTTGGATTATGTCTTGGTTATATTTGGGCATATGATGTGAATAAAAGTTTCTTTTAAGATAATAAGTTATGGTAATACGGGCATGACATAACTAAATTGCATTTTTATTTTTGGGGAAAGAAATCATGTCTTATATAGAGATATAACAGAGCATTCTAAAGATATGGCCATAGAAGTAGTTGTCTTTGTGTTTGGAGCTGTGTGAGTCGCTGGTTGGTACCTCAAGTGGGCACTTTCCGGTCCGCCAATTGACTCTTCAATTTGTGTTATTTGAGAGTTATATGGGTCCCTGGTACTCCAGCATATGAATGTGGCTCAACAATTTATGATTTGAGGATATCTACATACTTTAGAGCATTGAGTGTCTAGTTGGTACCATATGAATGAGTTGCAGCTGGTCCACCATCAGTTGGAACCATATGAGTGAGTTGCAGCTGGGCCACCAAGATGTGTGTGCCACCCTTATATTGTGATGGTTCATTGTGTGAGTCATGAGTTAATTTCCTTTAAACTTAAAAAAGTTTTGCGTTCAGTTAATAATATGTGATATGTTATGAAATTAATTTTGGCTTGGATTTGAACTTTGGATATGTTATGAAATTAGTTTCAGCTTAGAATTGAATTTTGGATTTGGTTTTGGATTTGAAGGATCATTCAGGATATTTATAAAATTGTGATTGATTTTGAAGCATATATGTGATTGGCAAATACGTTTAAAGAAATATATTATGTGTGGATAGCAAGTTTGTGGACTTTTGAAAGACATATGCTTTAAGTATGTGTCAAGTATGGTTATGCAGGCCGTTAGCTTGATTTAGCAGGCTTTGGTTTCTTTTAGACTTCAGTAAGGATTAGGAGCCCAAAGAACATGGTTCATATGGGACAACCATGGTTAGTTTAGTAAATAGATTAATAGTAGAGTTTGTTTAGTGACTTAAGTAAAAACGAGAGTCCTTGAATTGTAGCTGGTATGGGACAGGTATGATTGAGTTACTCTAATTGTCCACCTCAAGACATATATACTTGTGTGTGTTTTGTAAAATTCGAGAGCATGTTGGATATGAAAGATATGAGTTTATTTCAATTTATGAAGCATAAGCATGTTCTATTATCGCCTTCTATATGCTATATGATATGTTCTGTTTATATGTCATATGATATGTATATTGTGGGATTCTATGTTGTATTGACCGGTTAATGTACAAAATGTAATAACGGGGAATGTAAGAGTTATTCACTGGGCTCGGGGAGGTCACGACTTCACACCATTTTTCAAGTTTTTGGAAGTAACCAAAAAAAAAGGGATCACAAGAGCACTAAGCTAGCTACCCATGAGATACTTTTGTAGAACCTAGTTGAGGATGCAGGCCTTGTTGTATGTTTATGTTATGGATTATATTTAGTAAATGCAGTCCTGAATATATTTTTGATTCACATATCTATAAGATTATTAAGAATACGGTTTAAGTATTTATGCAATGCATGTTTTAGAATCGCCCTACTCAACTTTGGTTAGATTTCGATAAAAACCTCCTCTGCTCTTGCCTAGTAATAGGTTAAGTAGGGTTAAGAAGTTTAGATAGCCTCGTGGGTGTTTTTAGTGGGACATCCACGGCGATGACGTGCCTGCTCGCTTTCGGCAGAGCGTCACAGAAGTGGTATCAGAGCAATAATCCTGCAACCTCTTACCTATAGGGTTCTGTGCGCATGTGATTGGCTATTTGTTTGATGATGTGTATATGTGTGATTCTATGCTGTATGTGTATTTTGCATGATCTTGATGTATAATTTGGCTTTGTTTAAGCTACGTCTTGAGATTAGAAAATTAGCGATGGCAAGTTTTGAAGACGAAACTTATCTTAAAGGGGAAGCATGTAATGCCCCGAAATTTTTGTTACTTATTTTGACTTATATTCAATATGTAATTTGTGTGTATATTTTATGCATCTATTTTAGGCACATGTCTGCTTTAAGTTATTGTTATTCTATTTAAGAAAAAAGTAGATGCATTCCTTGTTAGTAGTTTTTGTACCAAAAAAGAGAAAAGAGATAGAAAGGGAAAGGGCAGCAAAAAAAGGAAAAAGAAAAGAGGATGAGTTTTTTTAGATGACGTGAAAGGAAAAGAAAGGGATTTCACTGCTTTCTTCCCCCGAACACAAATGTGCCCATGCACAGAAAGAGGAGAGGAAACAGAAGAAGAAAAAGAAGGAGAAGAAGAAGAGGAGGAGGAGGGGAAGAAGGAAAACAAAATTTGGGTTTTGATTTTGATTGCTAATAAAGGTGAGTAATTCTTACTTTTTTCAACCTAAAATTGAATAGAGGAAGATTAATTGAATGATTTATGCTTGAATTTGAGGATTTAACTGAAGGTTGGAATTATGAAATTGACATTTTTAGGGTTTGATAGATTAGAAGGCTAATTTCACCACTTAGAAACCCACCCTAAAAGTTTCATCTTTATTTGTGATTTTTGGGTTATGCGGAGGTTGAAAATTGATAGGTATACTGTGAGTTTGTTTATATATGTGCTGAACTATGGATATTTAGTTTGATTGCTTGTATTGGAAGAACAAGGTGGTAGAAAACAAGATTAATTTTTGAATTTTTACAGAATTCGTGTACTGTCTGAATTTTTGTGAATTATTGGCTGTGCAAAAAACTCAAAAATTTTTATTGTAGAATATTGATGATGTTCAGAAATTGCTATAAATTTTCATAAATTTTGAATGTGTATTTTGGGAGTTATGAATTTTTGATTAAAACTTTCCTGTTTTGGTGCATAGTTTCGGTTACTGTTTTAATTTTTTTGAAGGATTTGCTTGGAGAAAAATTATGAGAATATTACTATAGATTCATCATGCTATTGGGTTATTGGTTGTAAATTTTTGTGAATTTTGGCTGTGCATGCTGTAAGTTATGAGTTTTTGAGCTTAGTTCTCAGATTTTCAATAATTTAGGCTTACTGTTTGAATTTGTGGGAATTATTGGCCTGGAGAAAATATTGAAAATTTGATGTTAGAATCTATATATTATTTATCAATTTCCCCCAAAATTTCGTAAAGATTGGATGTGCTTTCTCTGAGTTATGAATTTTTGAGTCAAGTTATCCTTTTTACTATAATTATGGACTATTTGTATGTCTAATATGTAAAATTAGATATGGAAAGCCATTGTTGAGTTCCTAAATATTCCGATTGTCTGTTGGAGTATAAGAAGTTTGTGAAATCCATCTGGAGTTGGATTATGTCTTGGTTATGTTTTGGTATATGATGTGAATAAAAGTTTCTTTGAAGATAATAAGTTATCATAATACGAGTATGACATAACTAAATTACATCTTTTTTTTTTTGGGGAAAAGAAGTCATGTCTTACTTAGGGATATTATTATAGAGGGTTCACAGCTATGGCCATAAAAGTAGTTGTTTTTGTGTTTGGAGCTATGCTAGTCATTGGTTGGTACCTGGAGTGGGTGCTACCCCACCCACCAATTGACTCTTTAATTTGTATTATTTGGGAGCTGTATGGGTCTCTGGTGCTCCAAAATGTGAATGTGGCTCAATAGTTTGTGATTTGAAGACATCTACATACTTTAGAGCATTGGGTGCCTAGTTGGTACCAGATGAATGAGTTGCAGTTGGTCCACTATCGGTTAGAACCACATGAATGAGTCACATTAAAGCAGGGCCACCAGGATGTATTTGTCACCCTTATATTATGATGGTTCTTTGTGTGAGTCATGAGTTGATTTCCCCAAAACTAAGAAAAGTTTTGCATTCATTTAAGAATATGTGATATGTTATTAAATTGGTTTTAGCTTGGATTTAGAATCTGGATATGTTATGAGATAAGTTTCAGCTTGGATTTGGATTTTGGATTTGAAGGACCATTTAGGATGTTTATGAAATTGTAGTTGATTTTGAAGCATATGTGTGATTGATAAATACGTTCAAAGAAATATACTATGTGCATAGCAAGTTTGTGGACTTGTGAAAAAGATATGCTTTATGTATGCGTCAAATATGTCTATGGGCGACTCATTAGCTTGATTTAGTAGGCTTTGCTTTCTTTTGAACTTCAATGAGGATCAGGTGGCCAAATGACGTGGCTGGTATGGGACAACCATGGTTAGTTTACTGAATAGACTAACAGTAGAGATTTTTTAAGGACTTAAGTGAAACCTGGTATGGGAGAGGTACGACTGAGTTACTCTAATTGCCCACCTCAAGATTTATATACGTGTGTGTGTTTGGTGAAGTTTAGGAGCTTGTTGGATGTGAAAAATACGAGTTTATTTGATATCTAAAGCATAAGCATATTCTCTTATCGCCTTGTATATGCTATGATATGGCTTTATTTAAGTTGGAGCTTGAGATTAGAAAATTGGTGATGGTAAGTTTCGAGGACGAAACTTATTTTAAGGGGGGGGAAGGGATGTAACGCCCTGAAATTTTTGTTACTTATTTTGACTTATATTCAATGTGTAATTTGTGTGTATATTTTACGTATTTTATTTTTGGGTTATGTGAATGTTAAAGAGTGATAGGTATGCTATGAGTTTGTTTATATATATGCTGAACTATGGATATTTAGTTTGATTGTTTGTATTGGAAGAACTAAATGGTAGAAAACAAGATTAATTTTTGGATTTTTAGAGAATTCACGTGCTTTTTGAATTTTTGTGAACTATTTGTTGTGAGAAAAATTTTAAATTTGTACTGTAGAATATCAGTGATGTTTGGAAATTGTCTGTAAATTTTCATAAATTTTGGATGCGTATTTTAGGAGTTATGAATTTTCGTTTGAAACTGCCCTGTTTTGGTACATAGTTTCGATTGCTATTTTAATTTTTTTTTTTAAGAATTTGGTTGGAGAAAACTTATGAGAATATTTATATAGATTCTTCATGCTATTGGGTTGTTGCTTGTAAATTTTTGTGAATTTTGGTTGTGTATGCTATTGGTTAGGAATTTTTGAGCTTAATTCTCATATTTGTGATAATTTCTGCTTACTGTTTGAATTTGTGGTAATTACTGGCCTAGAGAAGAATCTTGAAAATTTGATGTTAGAATCTATATATTATTTATCAATTTCCTCCAAAATTTTGTAAAGATTGGATGTGCATTCTCTGAATTATGAATTTTTGAGTCAAGTTATCTTGTTTAGTGTAATTATGTACTATTTGTGTGTCTAATCCATAAAAGGAGATATGGAAATCCATTGTTGAGCTTCCTAAATATTCCAATTGTGTGTTGGAGTATAGGAAGTTTGTGGAAACCATCTGGGGTTGGATTATGTCTCGGTTATATTTTGGTATATGATGTGAATAAAGGTTTCTTTGAAGATAATAAGTTATGGTGATACAAGTATGACATAACTAAATTGCATTTTTTTTTTTTTGGGAAAAGAAGTCATGTCTTACCTGGGGCTATTACAGAGCGTTTTAGAGATATGACCATGGAAGTATTTGTCTTTGTCTTTGGAGTTATGTGAGTCATTGGTTGGTACCTTGAGTTGGCACTGTCCGATCCGCCAATTGACTATTCAGTTTGTGTTTTTTGGGAGCCGTATGGATCCTTGATGCTCCAGAATGTGAAGGTGACTCAACAGTTTGGGATTTAAGGATATCTACGTACTTTAGAGCATTGGGTGCTTGGTTGGTACCACACAAATGAGTTACAACTGGTACATTGTCGGTTGGAACCATATGATTGAGTTGCAACTGGGCCACCAGGATGTGTTTGTCACTCTTATATTGTGATGCTTATTTGTGTGAGGCATGAGTTAATTTCCCTTAAACTAAAAAAAGCGTTGCATTCAGTTAAGAATATGTGATATATTATGAAATTGGTTTTGGCTTAGATTTGGACTTTAGATATGTTATAAAATTAGTTTCAGCTTGGATTTGGATTTTGGATTTGAAGAATCATTTAGATATTTATGAAATTATGATTGATTTTGAAGCATATGTGTGATTGATAAATACGTTTAAAGAAATATATTATATGTGGATAGCAAGTTTGTGAACTTTTGAAAGTGATATGCTTTATGTATGCATCAAGTATAGTTATGGGCGGGCCATTAGCTTGATTTAGCAGGCTTTGGTTTCTTTTGAACTTCAATAAGGATTAGAAGCCCAGAGGACATGGTTAGTATGGGATAATCATGGTTAGTTTACTGAATAGACTAACAGCAGAGTTTGTTTAGGGACTTAAGTGAAAATGAGGGTCCTTGAATTGTACCGGGTATGGGATATGTATGATTGAGTTACTCTAATTGCCCACCTCAAGACATATATATGTGTATGTGTTTTGTAAGTTCGGGAGCATATTGGATGTGAAAGATATGAGTTTATTTCGGTTTCTGAAGTATAAACATATTCTCTTATCGTCCTCCATATGCTATATGATATGTTTTGTTTATAAGTCATATGATTTGTATATTGTGGGATTATTTGTTGTATTAACCAGTTAATGTACAAAGTGTAACAACGGGGAAGGTAAGAGTTATTCACTGGGCTTGGGGAGCTCATGACTTCGCCATTTTTCAGATTTTTGGAAGTAAAAAAAAGGGATCACAAGAGCACTAAGCTCCCCATGAGGTACCTTTGTAGAATCTGGTTGGGGATGCTGGCCTCGCTGTATATTTTTGTTATGGATTATGTTTTATAATGCAGTTCTGAATATATTTTTGGTTCCCATATCTATAAGGCTATTAAGAATATGGTTTAAGTATGTACGTAATACATGTTTTAGAATCGCCCTATCCAACTTTAGTTAGATTTCGATAAAAACTTCCACTGCTATCGCCTATTAATAGGTTAAGTATGGTTAAGAAGTTTAGATAACCTTGTGGGTGTCTCTGGTGGGACATCCACGGTGGTGATGCCCCTGCCTGCTTTCGGGCAGAGCGTTACAGAAGTGATATCAGAGCAATAATCCTGCAACCTCTTACCTTTAGGGTCTGTGCACATGTGATTGGCTATCTGTTTGATGATGTGTATATGTGTAATTCTATGCTTTATGTGTGTTCTGCATGACCTTGATTTATAATATGGCTTTGTTTAAGTTGGAGCTTGAGATTAGAAAATTGGCGATGATAAGTTTCAAAGACGAAATCTATTTTATGAGGGGAAGAATGTAATGCCCCAAAATTTTTGTTGCTTATTTTGACTTATATTCAATATGTAATTTGTGTATATATTTTACATATTTTATTTTAGGCACCTGTGTGTTTTAAGTTATTGTTATTCTATTTGGGGAAAAAGTAGATGCATTCCTTGTTAGTAATTTTATTACAACAAAAGGAAAAAGAAAAGGGGATGAGTTTTATTAGATCACGTGAAAACAAAAGAAAGGGATTTCACTACTTTTTTCCCCCAAACACAAACGTGCCCACGCACAGAGAGAGGAGAGGAAAGAGAAGAAGAAGAAGAAGAAGAGGAGGAGGAGGAGGAAAACAAAATTTGGGTTTTGATTTTGATTGCTAACAAAGGTGAGTATTTCTTACTTTCTTCAACCTAAAATTGAATAGGGGACGATTATTCGAATGATTTATACTTGAATTTGAGGATTCAATTATAGGTTGGAATTATGAATTTGATGTTTTTAGGGTTTGATAGATTAGAAGACTACTTTCACTACTTAGAAACCCACCCTAAAAGTTTCATGTTTATTTGTGATATTTGGGTTATATGGATGTTAAAGATTGATAGGTATGCTGTAGATTTGTTTATATATATGCTAAAATATGGATATTTAGTTTGATTGCTTGTATTAGAAGAACAAAGTGGTAGAAAACAAGATTAATTTTTGGATTTTTACAGAATTCTTGTACTGTTTGAATTTTTATGAATGCTTGGCTATGCGTAAAATTCTGAAATTTTTACTGTAGGATAGCTGTCATGTTCAAAAATTATCTGTAAATGTTCATAAATTTGGGATATGTATTTAGGAGTTATGAATGTTTGATTGAAATTGCACGGTTTTTTGCATAGTTTCGGTTACGGTTTTAATTTTTTTAAAGGATTTGCTTGGAGAAAAGCTATGAAAATATTACTATAGATTCCTTATGCTATTGGGTTATTGCTTGTAAATTTTTGTGAATTTGGGTTGTGTATGCTATAAGTTATGAATTTTTGAGCTTAATTCTCAGATTTTCGATAATTTTGGCTTACTATTTGAATTTGTGGGAATTACTTTTCCGGAGAAAAATCTTGAAATTTTGATGTTAGAATCTATATATTATTTATCAATTTCCTTCAAAATTTTGTGAAGATTGGATGTGCATTCTCTGAGTTATGAATCTTTGTGTCAAGTTATCTTGCTTAGTGTAATTATGGACTATTTGTATGTCTAATCCGTAAAATTAGATCTGGAAAGCCATTATTGAGCTTCCTAAATATCCCGATTGTGTATAGGAGTATAGGAAGTTTGTGAAAACCATATTGAGTTGGATTATGTCTTGGTTATATTTTGGTATATGATGTGAATAAAAGTTTCTTTGAAGATAATAAGTTATGGTAATACAAGTATGACATAACTAAATTGCATTTTGTTTGGAAAAAAAGTCATGTCTTACTTAGGGCTATTGCAGAGCATTCTAGAGCTATGGCCATTGAAATAGTTGTCTTTGTGTTTGGAGCTGTGTGAGTTATTGGTTGGTACCTTGAGTGGGCGCTTCCCGATCCGCCAATTGACTCCTTAATTTGTGTTATTTGGCAGCTATATGGGTCCCTGGTACTCCATTATGTGAATGGGACTCAACAGCTTATGATTTGAGGATATCTACGTACTTTAGAACATTGGATGTCTGGTTAGGCGCCATATGAATGAGTTGCAATTGGTCCACCATCGGTTGGAGCCATATGAGTGAATTGCAGCTAGGCCGTCAAGATGTGTGTGTTACCCTTATATTGTGTTGGTTCATTGTGTGAGTCATGAGTTGATTTCCCCTAAACTAAAAAAAGTTTTGCATTCAGTTAATAATATGTGATATGTTACAAAATTGGTTTTGGCTTGAGTTTAGACTTTGGATATGTTCGGAAATTAGTTTCAGCTTGGAATTAGATTTTGGATTTGGATTTGGATTTGAAGGATCATTCAGGATATTTATGAAATAGTGATTGATTTTGAAGCATATGTGTGATTGACAAATACATTTAAAGAAATATATTATGTGTGGATAGCAAATTTGCGGACTTTTGAAAGAAATATGCTTTATGTATGCGTCAGGTATGGTTCTGGGCAGGCTTTTAGCTTGATTAGCAGGATTTGCTTTCTTTTATGCTTCAGTGAGGATTAGGAGCCCAAAGGACATGGTTGGTATGAGACAACCAAGGTCAGTTTAGTGAATATACTAGCAGTAGAGTTTGTTTAGGGACTTAAGTGAAAACGGGGGTCCTTGAACCCTACCTTGTATGGGATAGTTACTCAAATTGTCCACCTTATGACATATATACGTGTGTGTGTTTTGCGAAGTTTCGGAGCATGTTGGAGGTGAAAAATATGAGTTTATTTCGATTTCTGAAGCATAAGCATGTTCTATTATCGCCCTGTATATGCTATATGATATGTTCTGTTTATATATCATCTGATATATATATTGTGTGATTATTATTATATTAACCGCTAATGTGCAAAGTGTAACAACGGAGAAGGTAAAAGTTATTCATTGTGCTTGGAAGCTTATGACCTCATCATTTTTTAGGTTTTTTGGAAGCCAAAAAACAAAAAAAAAGGATCACCAGAGCACTAAGCTAGCTACCCATGAGATACCTTTGCAGAACCTAGTTGGGGATGCAAGCCTCATTGTATGTTTAGGTTACGGATTCTGTTTAGTAAATGCAGTTCTAGATGTATTTTTGGTTCGCATATCTGTAAGACTATAAGAATATGGTTTAAGTATATATATACTGCATGTTTAGAATCGTCCAACCCAACTTTAGTTAGATTTCGATAAAAGTTGCCGCTATTACTGCCTATTAATAGGTCAAGTATGGTTAAGAAGTTTATATAGCCTTGTGGGTGTTTCTAGTGGGACATCTACAGTGGTCACACGCCTACACACTTTTAAGCGAGGCGTTACAACTAACAACCTCAGTACTTAAGTTATCTATTAAAGAGCAGATTGCTGAACAATTGGAGCAATTCTGTAAAGAACTCTATTTTGACAATGTTCTGAAATTTTGGGATAAACATAAGTCATTTGCAAAGATTATTTTGTCAAATCAAAACACTATTATTCGAGTTAAACAAATGGTGCATAAACTCCAGGGTATCCGAAAATTTGATAAACAAATTAGCGAACTTCTTGATAAATCATTAACCATAAATAGCAAGAGTCCTCACATCAACCCGCTTTAATAGTAAGAAATCATGCTGGGGAAAAAGAGGAAAGGCAAGAATGGTAATCAATTACAAAAAGTTCAATGATAATACTGTCTTCGATAGTTATTATATTCATAACAAAACAATCCTTTTCAACAGAATTCAAGGAGCCTCTTGGTTCTCGAGAATGGATTGCAAAAGCAGATACTGATAAATTAAAATAGATGAAGAAAGCGTTCCTTTAACTACTTTTAGTACTCCTTAAGGACATTATGAGTGGATAATCATGCCATTTGGTCTTAAAAATATATCTCAAATATTCCAAATAAGAATGGGTAACATCTTTAAAGATCTTGATCATAGCTGCCTAGTTTACATTGATGATATCCCTGTCTTTTCAAAGACCATAGAACAACAAAGAGATGATATCCTAGTTGTCACTCAAAGATGCATTAATCATGTTATTATTCTTGGTAAGGATAAGTGCATTTACGCTGGACAAGAAATTGAGTTTTTAGGTCTAGAGATAAAAGTTAGACAAATTATCCTACAAAAGCATATTCCAGAAAAAATAGAAAATTTTCCTGAAAAGATTGAAAATAGGAAGCAAATTGGAAATGTTTCTTGGATGTCTTACCTATACCTCATATTTCATCAGAAACTTAGCTAAATTGAGAAAACCATTATAGCAGAAACTCAAGAAAGATGTAAGTTGGACATAGACCCCGTAGTGATTCGAAAAGTGTTTAAAACTTCAAAAAGATGTGTAAAAATCTTCACGTTCTTTATTTTTCTAATGAAGGAGATGATTTAATTCTTGACATAGATTCCCGCAATGAGCACTGGAGTGCAGTACTCAAAATCAAAGAAGGTGAAAAACTCTGCAAATATTGCAGTGGGAGTTTTAATAAAGTAGAAAATAACTATCCCATGATGGAAAAAGAAATCCTTGCAGTTATAAGGGAAATTAAAAAGTTCTTAATTTTTTTGGCTCCAAAACTTTTTCTTATTCGAATTGATTGCAAAGAATACTTAGTTTGGTGAAAAAGGAATTTATTAAATATTGAAGCATAAGGGCAACTCCTGCATTGATAATTATAGTTTAATCGGTTTTCTTTTTCTATTGAACATATACAGGGAACAAAGAACTCTCTGGTAGATAGTTTAACTTAAGAACTCGCCAATGGTAATCATCAGAGTAGAACTCCTGCTAGAAAAGGAGGAAATCAAAAATGAATTTCCATTACCACTAGAATAGGTTTTTCCTTCTAGTAAAATTCTTATGGACATTTTGAAATTTCATATAAAAAGTATATCACACTTTGGTCTGTTGTCTTCTGCTTATCTAATAGAACAAAGATTAAGCCTTTTAGAGTTACAAATTAATTACCTATAGTGTCCTTATGATATCTAAGAAAAACTAAGTTATCATGTTCAAGGAAAATGGTTCAACGAGTGGTATGTAGCCTACATCGACTATTATCATAATCATTCCTATGATATTTGGGAGTCATGGAGTACCAAATCTACTTTTCTGATAAATCTAGAGTTGTTGGTGTTAGTTTTCTAGCTAATTCATCTTCAAATGATCCTGTTATAAAAGCCCGAAAATATAGAATGGTAGTTTACCTCATAGAAATCCCAAATCCGAAGTATCCATTCTTCTCAGGACTAAGTTTCAACAATGCATGTTCAGAAGAATCCATTAGATTCTTACATCTTCTGATGTCTAACAAAAATTCCACACATTAGAAGCCTATATGTGGATGTACATTGTGTAATAATTAAGTATGAAAATGGAAAATCCAAACCAAGCCATTATCTTGTTCAAATATTTAATGTAGATGATCCCAATGATCAATGAGAAGAATGGCTTCCAGAACGACAAGAATTAGTTAGTGATCCTACTTTAGCCGGAGCCATCAATTTTTACAACATTAATCATTAAATGTGGGCAATATGTGAACAAGGAAGAACACTAATGCATTGCGGGAATATCACTCTCATGTATCGTAACGAGTTTAGTAAATATATCAAGGTACAAGGAGTTACTTCAGAAGATATCTTTGATTATCTCTTTGAAATTGGAGGTGGAAAATTCTTATCAGAAAAAAGAAAAAAAATCTTCATGAATTATTTAAAAAATGAGATCCAGAGTATCTTCAACTTGATGAAGATTTTGATGATTATCTAAATAATGATGAATTAGAACACATTATTGGAGATGAAGGTATGCAGAATCTCAACATGGATGACTAGTCTTATCAGCAATTAAAGACTCTAAAAAGTAGTTTGCACCATTATTGTACTATTTTGTTCAGTGTTAGATCAGTAAAATAATGCTATCTACTATAGCCATGCGAAAATATTAGTGTGTAT
>NCQV01103850.1:5184-22143 GCA_002740545.1 Lophocereus schottii
ACACTCTTCAGAACTGTTTGGAACGCGTGTTTGCAGTAAAGCAGAAACAAGTATAATAACAGAAATAATAAAGAAGACACAAAATTTTTACGCGGAAAATCACTTCTGGCCCAACTGAGGTGTAAAAACCACAACCTACCACTGTAGGATTTCAACAACACTTTCACTAAATGGGCCGAACACATTACAACCGTAACACACGTAACTTAGTCTACCCAAGACTCTCATTACAAACATACATCCAAAGTCTCCCAAGTCTTGGACAAATACTTACAGACACAACGTTCCAACGTCTACCAAGACTTGGACAACCTCTTATCACGATGACGGAAAAGAGATAAAGAATACCTTACTTGAATGCTTCTAAATAAGTTGAATGTAAGGTACAATACAACTCCTACTATGCCAATAATGAAGACTTGATCAAGCACTCTTTTTAAAAGTTTTTTTCACAGAAAAATTCAGGCTCAGAAAAGTCATTTTAGCACTTACAAATCGTGAAAAACCCTGAGAAAAGTTGAGGGAATCGGCTGCTTAAATAGTAGGATAAGTATACTTGTTGTGCAAGAATGAGAGCAATCTCCACTTTTTTTAGCCATTCCCTACCTGAGAGTTACCAATCTTCCTTACAGGATATGATCAAATATTTGGGGGATATTTTTTCCTTAGGAGATAAGATCAAATATTTAGGAAAGATGTTTTTGCTTAAGCGAGATAGGATTAAATCTTCTCATCAAATATTTGGAAAATATTTTGTCTCTTAAATAAGGGAAGAAATAGTTTTAGATTTTGACTGACATAAATTAATTCCAATTGTTTCCTGAAAAAGGTCAATCCAAAATCCTTTTAAGAAACACGTTGAAATTTGAATTTTTATTCCCAGCCTAAAAACACTGCAGACCTGACCTCTTGGACCTGTTCTGAGTCATCAAAAACCTTTCAAAGTGAATGCTAAATTAAAGACTTTCTAATTGGCATATTAACAAGAATCTAAAGAAAATAAACCAATGCTAAGTTTAAGACTTTTGTTATCAACTGAACTCCTTAGACATGATTTTGATGTTTCATGTGATGCTCCATGCTCTGTGCTCAGAACTGTTCTGAGACAATGTTCTCAGACTTTTGTTATCAGCTGGGCTCCTTGTATATGTATCGACTTTGATGCTCCACGCTCATTCAAACCGCTCCACGCTCATTCAAACTGCTCCAAGTATTTTCGGATGCTGTCTCAACGCACAACTCAAGCACAATATATTGGCTGGTCAATTTGAATTGTTATCATCAAAACCTTACACATTAATTGGGTCAACAAGTTCCCCCTTTTTGATGATGAGAAATCAAATGATTGTAAGTCATCAAGGACAATTAATAGTTAGGCAAGGCAAAAATACATTAGTGCCAAAATAGTTATCCGCCCTCACACTAGAGAGAAAGTAAGAGTTAAGAGGTCAACTTAAACTAGGCAAACCAATCAAAACAAGGTCATACTCATCTTCCCCCTTTTGACATCATCGAAAAGGGTGAGGAGGCCGGGAGTTGAAATCCAATGTGGATGCAATCACCACTAAAGCGGTAATGCGGGAAGTAACAGCAATACACTCAAGTATATAGTACAGTAATGATATTGGCAATCTGAGTCACGCACAAACAAATAACACATGCAATAAGCAAAGTTATAGTATAAATGCATTAACCATCCAAAAACAGCCATAAACCATTAGTAGTCACATACATAACCAAGCGTTTGAAAAATAGTGTTGGAAACAGGGAAAGGAACAGGTTCAGGTAGAGGAAGGTGGATGAGGGAATTTGGCTGTGAGGGCAAGAAGGGAACTCCGCAGATCCTCGTGACATTTGGCATTGAGAGCCTTTTCTTCTATAAGCGTCTGCTTTACTTCAGCTATCTCCCCCTTCAATGTAATCTATTCCTGCAACAGTGTATCAATTGCGAGAGTGTTGGATGTGGTGGCTTCACTGGGAATAGGTCCAAGCGGTGTTTAGAGCCCCCGTTTTGAAGTTGCACTGCCGCCTTTTGTCACTTTGAGACTACACCCAATCAACGTAATATTGCCAATCTCGTCATTGACCTGAACACCTATTCTCTTCTGTAAGGGAATCTCAAGCTTCTCAAACACAAACGTCAATAAGAACCCATACCCCATGTCATGATCCTTGGACGTGTTGGCAATTCTCCCAATATGGCTAATCATGATTGCGGGCAAGTTAATTTGCTCACCCTAATCCAACAAATCAGTGTAGCACATGTCCATGGGATCAGCAAGGTTACGTTCCTGACCTCGAGGAACAATATTCTTAATCTCAAACGAAAACAACAGTCAATGCAATGACATCATTTCCTCCTTTCTCACAGACTGGGGCATAGCCAGATGGGGTTTTAAGCTAGCTTCTGGGTCAATTCTAACCGTCGTTCTTCACCTAAGATGCTCTTGTCCTTTTGCAAATACCCATCAACACCTTTGGAGGACACCCCAAGTAACTCTTCTAATTTCTTAGCATCAAATTGTAGGTTATGATCATTAACTGTGCTTGTCACCACTCCATTGGTGATAACACAGTTTGCATAAAACTCAACCAAGTCTAGAACTGAACATCCTCTCTTAATATCTGTGAACAAGTCCAACTACCCCTGAGTCTTTAACTTTTCTAAGAACACCCCAAGTCCTTGTTCCTGAAAGTATGACACCTTAACTACCCTCTCCCAAACCACAGATTTCTAGAGAAGATGCTTATATCTCTCACCAAGTGTCATGTTCTTCCTAACTTTCTTTTTCTTTGGTTCATCAGATTCTTCAACCAGTTCTATCACTTGTTCTGGGGCAGCCCGTTTTTGAGTAGGTTTTCTTGGATGGAACTGATTTAAGGGGTGTTTTGGTGGGTTTTTTAGGACTTGGTTGGAGCTGTTCGTTTGAACCGCAAAATTGGTTCATCCTCATCACTATCCTCAGCATCTTCAACAATAAATTCATTATCAACATGCTCAACATCATAGTCCTTTGACTCCCCAACTGATTCGACCTCATTCCCCCTTAATTTGGACTCAACCACAACTGGATCATACACCACAATCTCCCAACCTGTAATTGGATGTACCAAAGGTACCATGTCAAGATTCAAGTCTACTAATCTTAAGTCCAAACTCTTCAAGAACCCAAAAATAGAGCGAGTGATCGAAAAAGAAGGTGAGGGAGTGTTTTTCCATACCAATCGACATCGTTTGTGGCGATGAAGGTGTATGTGATGTTCCCTTAGAGCTTATCCCAATTCTGCCCCTTTTTCTTGATAGTTGGTCTCCTAGTAATCTTGGGTGAGAAGTCTTGCACTTGGAAGATGCTTAACCACCACAAGTTCTTGTCATTATGAGGATTTGAGGTGCTTTGGAGGGGTTTAATGAAGGAGAGGGAAATCGGGTCTTTGAGGGGGAGAGAGAGAGACAGACATATTATGGAGACAGATAGTAGAGGGATTTAATAGTGATCATGAGTGGCCCGAAAATCGAGGGAGTTTATGGGAGAGTTTATTTCGGCCCTTCTTGGAGAAAGAATGTTTTGCATGCAGCATATCATTACACTAGGTATGGTATAAATTATAGGTTAGGTATAATGAAAAAGGAGATTTCGATTTCCAACATTCCTTTAATAATGCCACTTGGTTAGCACATGATACAAACAGTGGTCAGGTCTGTTCCTACAGCCTGTTCTTACTGTTAAAAGTTCGGTGTCTCAGGACACTAAGGGCAATATCATTAGACCTCAACGAGTGTCAGCATATTACATTCCACACATGTGCCAGTAAAAGTACAAGAATTGAATGCATCCATTGTAACAATTTATTTGGCCTAAAAATCCTTAACTAGTCAATCATTGGGGTTAAACAAGCATGCTCAAGTTCTTTTGATCATTCCCAATTTAAGTCGATTCCTCTCAAACTACTCGTTACTCAGTGCTTTGGTAAAGATGTCAGCAATTTGCTTATCAGTGGCACAAAAATTTATTAAAATTAAGCCCTTTTCAACATTGTCTCTCAAAAAAATGATGACGTATGTCAATATGCTTAGTCATTTTATATTGACATGAGTTTTTGACAATATTAATTACACTTGTGTTATCACAAAATATGAGAATGCATCTCGTGTCAACAGAAAAGTCCTTGAGTTGTTGTCTTATCCACAATAATTGAGCACAACAAGAAGCTGCCGCTATATACTTGGCTTCTACTATGAACATGGCAACGGAGTATTGTTTCTTGGTTGCCCAAGAATCCAAACAGGGTCCAAGAAATGAGGCATATCTGAGGTGCTTTTTCTATTAATCAAGAACCCAGCATAATCAACATAAACCGTACATTAACCTTTCTCATTTAAAAAGAAATACTAACATTTCTCCAAATTATGTTGCTCATATTAAACAAATACTTGAGCCCTTGATTAGGGACCCAAAATCAGGTAGAAGTCCCTTAAATTAGTATACGTTGGTAATGAAGTGGTCAAATGTCACAGGAGTGCTTAGTTTGAGATTATTACGTGGCTTGACTTGATGATTCTTAAGTGGGAATTGGGGAATATCAACTTGCAAATTCCTATAACTTCTAAATACATCCGAAATCTGCCATAGTTAATTTGCCACTTTCTTGGTCCGTGGCAACTTCTTTCGTTTTCTTGGCAATGTTTTTCGTAACTTACTTAAGATCATCTCAACTAAAAATTAAAAGAATTTTGTCTTCATAGAAGAAACCAAAAAAAAAAAAAAAAGACTGTCCGGTGCACAAGCATCCTGCGTTCACGTAAGAAGTAACCAAAGTAAAAGGAAAATCAGACTTATCTTCACAAAAGCAATTCTTAAAGCAATGTGCTCGGAGAATGACATATATTTATATATGTCAATAAGGTAAGTTGAGCCCTATCGGGCCCTATCCATGTGAAGCCCAATGGTTTGAATACCCAAGGAGGATTGCACTCTTCATAGAAACACCTCACACCACATGCACAGGTGTGGCCAATGGATTCAATTAGGGGTGAATAATGGATCGGGCTGATCAACCCATTTTAAATAGGATCAGCAACGAATAGGGTTGATAATAGACTAGATCAATAATTGGTGAACTTATTTAAACAGCTTAATGGGACAAAATAGATGGCCTATTGATAGCCCGTTTAATAATCCAATATTCTTTTAACTTATCCATCGTACTAGCTTACATATTACATTGGGATAACTATATTAGTAATAGTATATATATCATAATAATTATTATATGGAAGTTTTTTATCCATATTTTCTCAAACTTTAAACAAACTCAAAACAGGCTTACCAACCCAATCAATTTATTCGTCTAGAACCCGACCTGCACCAAATCATAAATGGGCCATTCTTGATTCGATCCGTCTCACTTCACTAGTGAGCTGACTCTAACTCAATCCAATGGGACCCGTTGCCCATCCCTAAGATCTATTCTTAGTCTTCAAAATGATAGATGGGTGTCTCTGCCAACCAGGCCATGTGGTGTTGGAAAATGATTGACATATAGACTAGGTCAGAAACAATAGCTCTAAGATGTGCAATGATGAGTTTATTTTTGACTAATCAGTGGGGTCTATTTTATCCACATCAACTTGTGAGCTAACTTTTTAGCTTACAAATCTCTCTCTATAATGCAAAGCTCACAACTTTAGCTCATCAAATAAAATAATACCTATGAACCCTACACCTATGCATATTTAATAGGTTTAGTTTTATATTTTGGTGTGTTATTTGGCTTTATTATTTTTATGAAAAATAATTTACACATAATAATTTGGTACACAACTAATTAAGGCTGTTATTTTAAAAATACAAAAAACAGTACAAGAAGTTGAATTTTTTTAAAAAGATACACATGTTTGAATAAAAAAATTACAAAAGTTCGATAATAAATTACAACAAAGATGCATTGATTAATATTCGACTAAAAAAAGTAACACAATAATTCAATATTTTAAAAAAAAAATCAGCGTGTATAGTCATTGCTCAATGGCTACAATCAGTAGATTCATTCAATTTCCAGCCTGTATCAACTTTTTTTTAAAATCATTCTGCCTGTCCAAGAAAAGGTTGAACAACATGCAAAACGGCACCATTTAGACCCACAAAAGACAAAAAAAGGCCCCGTCGACATGCGCTAAGGCAAGTGGCTTGGCGCGCCTCGTGCTGTGGACCTCCTGTTTCGGACCTTCGAACCACAAACTTGCGCGCCAAGTTGTTATTTGGGCTTGGGAGCCCAACACTGCATTTGGTATAAGAAGGCCCTAATTATCGACACTAGAGAAAAGCTTAAGAGTGTGAAATTAATACTCGTAATGTAAAGATGTGATAACAAAAGAAAACTTCTGTGTACCACTAAGGGGGAAAAAAGGGAAAAAAAGAAATTATGATTAACCAAAATTTGAGTTGATGATCCAATTAGAAGACTATATGGAATGATTTGCCCCCCTTCAATTAGTTTGCCTCACATCAACACATGTTGGTTTAATTAGTTTGGTATTTGTCCCTTTGCTCTAATAATAGTTCGCTTCCGGTAAAACTAAGGCCTAAACATCTGAACAAAATTAGGCTTATATATCAGGCCTAGGCTTATTTGCAAATTTACTAATAATAACAATTATTATTATTATTATTATTATTATTATTATTATTATTATTATTATTATTGTTGTTGTTGTTGTTGTCGTTGTTGTTGTTGTTGTTGTTGTTGTTGTTGTTGTTGAAGATCACTTTTTTTATTTTGGCCGCACTGGGTCACTGAAGCTAGTATATATAATTATAATATAATAGAGGAAGATCGAGTCGAACTTTGAACCTAATATATCCAAATCCTCAATATATAGTCAATCCAGATAAAGGAGGATTGTATTTGTAATAAGAACTAAGACAATCATAAACACAATTTATCAGTGTAATAACATATTTTTTATTTATCGATCACATATGCTAAACAGATCTTTTTTTTGTGATAATGCAAATAGACAATTAAACACATCAAGTACATCTCTTAAGACATTAACAAAGAGGTAATGCCATCGTTGCCCCAAAGTGAAACAGTTGTAGGGGCCAGTACCATAGCTTCCACAAACTTTGTCACTTTAGCTCTCACTCTTTTTGGTCTTTAGGTAGGGTCAGGAGCACTAGCGGAGCCAGGATTTCAAGCAAGGGGGCGAGATTAGAAAAATTAAAGGGCACTTCCAAAAGAAAAACAGAAAAGGCGGAACAAAGAATCGAATCAGGGACCTCCCACCCAAAGCAAGGGGCAACCACTACCCTACTATGCACTCCTATGATATGTACCTATGAACTAATTAATATATATCTATTTTTCTTATCCACAAAAATATCCCACATTTAATTTTTTTTCCCCAAAAAGCTGAGGGGTCAATTGACCCCTTGCCCTAACATGGCTCTGCCTATGGTCAGGAGTGACTACAAAGGTTGGGGACAAGGCATTTGGGCGTAGTGCTTTATGGAGGAGAAGTGGGAACCTTGCAAGTAAAAGCTCAAAAGCCTTTTATGTGTCTCACCAACCCCAAATACACACTTGCACGCCCTCGAAATGTCAATAGCAAATGGGGATTGTTGAGTTCCATAATAATTTAAAAGGGTCTCAAAAGTACTGCCATTTATGTCATGAGTTTACATCTCACAAGGTTTCAACAGCACATATTTTTCTGAGAAGATAAATTGTTAATGACTTTTCTTTAAAAAAACAAAGGTTAGATATTGTAAAGAAGAAATTTGGGAGAATTCTTTCTCTATCCTCTTAGTGCCTTGTCCATATGATCATATATACAAGTAGGAGAAGGATACAAGAATCCGTGAAATCCGCTAAGTTTACAAAAAAATGGAAAGCACAATATATACTCTTGCCTAATATTACAAAACAGAACAGTATCCTAATAATATCCTAATACTCCCCCTCAAGTTGGAGCATGAAGGTTCGAAACGCACACCTTGCCAAGAAGATGTTGAAACTGATATCGTCCCAAGGCCTTAATGAAGAGATCAGCCAGTTGGTCTCTGGTGGAGACATACCGAGTAATAATTTCCCCAGGTACTAACCGTTCACAAATGAAGTGAGAGTCAATTTCAATATGTTTGGTATGTTCATAGAAAATAGGATTAGCTGCAATATGGAGAGCGGCTTGATTATCGCAATATAACTGGGCTGCCAGGATAGAGATGTGCAGTGAACGAAGCAAATTGTGAAGCTAAATAGTTTCGCTAGTTGCATTAGCAATGGTGCGATATTCAGCTTTGGTAGAAGATCGAGATACATAGGTTGCTTTTTGGTTTTCCAGGAAATAGAAGCTGACCCTAACAATACAAAATAATCAGTAACAGAGCGAAGAGTCATAGAATAGCTGGCCCAATCAGAGTCACTGTATACACGAAGACTAAGATCATCGGAAGAAGGCAAGAGAATGCCTTGCCCCGAGGAAGACATAAGATAACGGAGAAGGGGCATAGCTGCATCCTAATGTCCTTATCTAGGATCTTGCATGAATCGGCTCAAGATATGAACAGTGCAGGTGATATCGGGTCGAGTAATCTTGAGATAAATAAGTCGACCAATAAGGCAGTGATATTGATTGGGATTGGAAATGGGACCACCTGTATCAACAGAGAGTTGGAGTTGTTGTTCTATGGGAAAAAGGGCTGGGTTTAGACCCAAGCATGCCCATTTCTGTGAGAATATCCAGAGCATACTTCTGTTGACAAAGATATCTTCCAGCGGGAGCCTGAGTCTGAGCCACCTCCATACTAAGGAAATACTTTAAGGTCCCCAAGCCCTTCAGTTTAAAGCATTCATGTAAATACTCTTTGAAGACAGCACAACATTGAGGATCATTCCTTGTAAGAACTAACTCATCAACAAAAATCAGAAGAGCTAAAAATGTTTTACCGTGCACATAGATGAACAAGGAGTGGTCCAAAGGAGATTGTTGGAATCCATATTCCTATAGGGCGGAAACAAGTTTAAAAAATCATTACCGTGGCGCCTGCTAATGCCCATACGAAGACTTTTTGAGTTTGCAAACTACGTTTGGACGAGTAGTGTGAAAGCCAGGTGGGAGTTTCATATATATATCCTCGTGAAGATCACCATGGAGAAAAGCATTATAAACATCCATTTGGTGCAAACCCCATCCTTTGGCTGCAGCTATGGTCAACAAAGTGCAAAGGGTAACCATTTTCGCCACTAGGGCAAAAATCTCATAAAAATCCTCCCCCTTGACTTGATGATTCCCCAAGGTCACGAGTCAAGCGTTGAAGCATTCAACTAACCGATCTGCATTGTATTTAATTTTATACACCCATTTGCAACCGAGAGTTTTTTTTACTGGGAGGTAATGGTTGGGGTTCCCAAGTGTGATTGTCCTCAAGAGCAGAAATTTCCTTGGTCATTGCTTCATGCCATTGTGGATCTTGAACGGCATGAGAAAATGTGTGAGGCTCATCCCCAGCAGTGATGGCCACTAAGTATGCACGGTAAGAGATAGAGAATTTCTCATAATTAACATAATGAGATAAAGGGTGAGGGCTGAGGAAGATTCATGAAGAGGTGACGAGTCGGGGGTGCTTGAGGCAATAGCATGACAGACATAATCACAAAGATGCGTAGGTGGCCGACAGTCGCGATGGGGACGACACGGTAGAATGGACCCGGAGCTGGTGATAGGATCCCCTTAATGAACAGGTCCTGCAATGTCCATAGGCCTAGTTATGTGGGTCGTAGAGACATCGAATGAAATGGGAGGGGCTAGACTGCGGGCTGGAGAAGGATCTTCACGAGTAAGGGACTCGGTGGGATGAGGCCTTGTAGAAGTATTGGGGCCGCTGAAAGAGGTCGCCGCGGGTGATGATGGATGAAAGGAAGAGGACTCAGTGGGTTGGTGAGTGGATAATGTCTCATCTACAGGACTTGTAGGATTGAACCTAAGATAGAGTGGGCCATGGAAAAGAGAATGGCTAATGGGTTGCTGGGTGTTTACACTAAATTAGTAGGAGATCGGTTGGATTGAGCAAACAGGTAGCCATCCTCATGAAATACTACGTCCCGTGATACAAAAATACATTGACTCCCAAGATCAAAAACATGCCATCCTTTCATTGGGGATATCTTATAAACATGCACCTAGTAGCCTGAGCATTAAATTTGTGAACATAACAGAGACAACCAAAAACCCACAAATGTGTGTATGAAGGACTTTTCCCAAATAAGATCTCATAAGGACTTTTGAAGTGATGCAACTTTATGGGTGTGTAATTAATGAGGCATGTAGCCGTAAGAACATACCCTCCACAAAATCGAATAGGTAAAGATGCTTGAAACCTAAGCGCCCTAGCAACATTTAGAAGATGTCGATTTTTTCGTTCAACATGACCATTTTGTTGGAGCATGTCTACATATGAGGTTTCATGACGCATGGCCCTTTTAAGGAAACAATCTTGCAACTCCTCTTTGGTAAATTCTATCCCTTTATCACTTCGTACTCTTTTAACATGTGTGCTAAATTGGGTCTTTATCCTACAACAAAATTCACAATACGTTCACATGCTTCAGACTTATCTCTAAGTAAATAAACCCAGGTAGCAGGACTAAAATCATCCATAATTCCTAGAAAGTAATGACAGCCAGATAAAGATGGAGTATGGTATCCCCCCCATAAGTCACAATGTATCAAATCAAAAGGGTTACTAGCTCTAGATTCACTTAAAGGAAAACTGTTTCGTGTTTGTTTTGCCTTGTGGCACACATCACAACTATCCAAATACTCTTTGCCCTACTTAAAATCACAAATCATAGATAATGGAGCTAGACTACCACGTGAGGGATGTCCTAACCATTGATGCCATCTCGCTTGATTAACCTTTTTTTATTGCAACAAACACTGATCCACCACGCATAGTCCTCAAGTGGTAAACCCCATTTCTCGGATCACACACTCCAATCAGCTTCTTCGAGGTGAGGTCCTGTATAACACAAAAATGAGGTCCATAAGATACAACATAATTTTCATCTATGGCCAATTTCTGAGCGAGGACAAGATTGCACTTAAATGTTGGTGTGTTTAACACGTCTTTTAACCAAATGTCAGGGCCAAATTTAACTGCATAAGCTTGTTTCACTGTGATTTGTCGACCATCAGGTTGAGAGATAATAATAGGCAATGAAAGGTTGTAAACATTTTTAAGTACATCGAAATTTGAGGTCATATGATGCGAAGCACCTGAGTCCAACACCCATTGCATAGGTGTAATGTGAAGGGACTTACAACTCATTGTGTCCATCATTTCTTGACGCTAACGCTCCTTAAATAATGCAAAGAGTTGGTCTACCTATGAATACGTAAATCCAACAAACCCCTTCTTAGCCTGACTCATGAATCTGCTCTCCTCCACGATTCCTTTGACGGTCCTCCATGTTCTGCCCTCCACTGCCTAGATCTGACGCCACAATCACACGGTGAGAGCTACCTGCACGATAGCCGGCACCTCCAATTGCTTTCACCGCCATCTCTTCATTTGATTCAGGTCCACAGCTCTTCTCATTGGTACCTCAGTTTCTAAAGGATGCCGCCGATCTGGAGTTGATGCGCGCCGTTCTGGCGATTAGAGCGCCGATTTCCCCAGTTCGTCAGATAGCCACTCAATTCGAAGCACTGGTTGCACTCATGACCTGACTTCTGGCAGTGAGAGCATCTAGGTCTATTATGCCCTTAACGATTTGGTTGAGTTACTTTAAAGGCAACCCCCTCTACGATTGATCGAGCGTCATTGGTTTGGGGAAATTGTAATTATCGCTCTTTATGAACAATGGTTACATACACTTTGTTGAGATTTGGAAGGGGTTTCTGCGACAAGATGTTCGATCTCATGGTATTGAATTTTCTATGATCAAGTCCCATCAAGAACTGATGAACTCTTTCTTGTTCAAGCATCAAAGTCACAACCTTTCCACACTTACAATCACACGTACATGTTAGCAGTGTTGGGTATGTTCCAAGTTCATCCCACAAAGATTTCAACTTTGTAAAATATTCAGTAACTGAGAGATTTGCTTGTTCAATCAGAATCATCTCCCACTTTAATTGATGTACCCGAATGGAGTTGCCTTGTGAGTATCTCTCTTCAAGACCAACCCATATGGCTGTGGTTGTGCTTGCATACGCCACGGATCCATGAAGTGTTTTATCTATTACATTATAAAGCCAAGCCATTACCATCGAATCACATTTCTCCTAAGCATGTGCTTCTGGGCTTGTGTTTGCTGGTTTTGTCATAGTTCCATTCACAAATCCAAGCTTATTTTTGGATTTGAGAGCATTAACAACTAGGTGAGACCAATTCCCATAATCATCTCCATTGAGGATCAATGGGCTGATGATGTATCCAGGATGATCCGAACTGCTGATTGGGGATCATTATACCCTAGAGTTTGAATTTCTATTTTTTGAGGTTCTGTCGTTTCTCCCATTGTTAGGGTCAAACATGATTTGTTCTTTGTACGAAAAAACCGCCTTTGTGATTAGGCTCTGATCCCATGTAAAGAAGAAATTTGGGAGAATTCTTTCTCTGCCCTCTTACTACCTTGTCCATATGATCATATATACAAGTAGCAGAGGGATACAAGAATCTGTGAGATCTGCTAAGCTTACAAAGAAATGAAAAGCACAATATATACATTTGTGTAATATTACAAAACAAAACAATATCCTAATGATGTCCTAATAGATATGCCAATAAAATATCTTGCATTTATTAAAAGCTCAGTATCTTTCATTTTGACAACAACAGTAATAGTTTTCAATATAAATTTCATTTTTGCAAAATCAGATAAGATCTAGATATAAATAATTTTACTCTTACAACTACTCATGCATGAGGTATGAACAATTTGCTATGTATTTTTTTAATTACAAGGTACATTCACTTGTTATACATACTATTGGCTATTTGGCTAACTTTGTCAATAAAATAAAAATAATAATAATAAAAAAATAATAATAATAATAATAATAATAATAATAATAATAATAATAATAATAATAATAATAATAATAATAATAATAATAATAATAAGGCTTAAGGTTTACCATGATATGCTTTATAATGCATGTCTACATGGTGTGGCTTTGGATAGCAACACAATGTTTTTGTTCATTTTGGGAATGAATTTTAAAATTTTATAATTTATGGAGACCAATTTCTATAAAATATTAATACTATTAAATATTAAATATGAAAACAAATCCCATTTTTCACAAACATCATACTACAAGTATATCCACAAGTATCTTATTTTGAGTGCAAAGATGTAATTAATATTTCACACATCCAGTGGCTAACTCTGTTAGTAAAATCATTATAAGAACTTAGATGTCTATTTTGCTTCCAAAACAATTGTTTTACTCTTCTCGGGATTCGATTTTCAAAACCTCATATAGTTATACTACAAATTCAAATTTGTAAAGAAGGACAATATAACACTAGCACAAGTAAACAATAGATGGGTTCTTAAATCCAATTTTTCACAAACCCCAATTTCACAATTAATTAGTAGCACAAAATGTGTCCTACATTACAACACATCACATCACACTCCAAACTTCCTCCCCTAAATGTGTTTACAAAATAAATCAAAATCAAAATTAACACAAAAATGGAATAACAACTTTCCTATGCGTTGGATAATCCTCCTTAAACTTTTCCAAATACCACTTGTGATTCCCAACGACCCTAAGCACCAAATTAGAGCAAGTATACAAGAAAAACCCTAGCCCATCCCAAGACCAAGTCATTATGGCCCAGCCCAACCACTCCACCATCTCCCCCAAATAATTAGGGCAACTCACCAACTCAAACATCCCTCCTTTAGGTATCTTGTACCCCCCACCTTGGGCCTTCAGGCCCACCAGCGTCAGATCTGATGTCACATTCACCGCCATGCCGACGAGGAGCATAACCACTCCGGCCGCGAGCCGCCACCAGAACCACAGTCCCTCGGCGGAGTAGTCGGCGTAGTGGGAGATCCACCTCAATTGGACGTATAAGTTGAGCAGGTTAAAGGCGAATGCCATCGCGGCGACAGAGATTGGGAAGGAAGAGGAGGTGGTGGTGGTGCGGCGGCGGAGGAAGAGGGGGTAGATGCAGGTGCGGTGGATGTACTAGAGGAGGAAGACGGAGAGAAGAGAGAGAGATTGGAGAGAAAGCGCGAATTGGCCGAGGGAGTAGATGACGAGAGAGAAGACGACAGTGGGGCTTTCCATGAGGAACCAGACTAGCCATGGCGGAATTGCGAGGCCCCACCCAGAACGGCAGTGGCGGCCTTACGGGACTTGAATGAATTGAAGGGCGATTAGGGTTGGAGGGTCGATTAGGTAGAGAGAGAGAAGGCAGTAGAGATAGAGAGATTGATCTGAGAATGATGATGATGATGATGATGATGATAAGGATTCGGATTGTGCTACTGCCATTGTTGATGGAGTTTGGCAAGATGGTGAGACTGAGTATTCTGATTTAGGGTCTGTTTGGCAAAATTAGCTGTCTGAGTAGCAGATTGCTGTTGAAGTAGCTAATAGCTGTTTGAGTAGCGGATAACTGTTGAGTTTTAGCGGATAGCGGATAGTTGATTGACTAGCTGTTTAAAAAGAATGTGTTCTGCAAAATTAACTATTGAATTAGCTGGTTAACATAAAATGATGAAAAAGGACATTACTAAAATTTTGGTTATTTTCATTATTATTATTGCTGCTACTACTACTATTAGTATTATTATTATTACAACTACAACAATAACAACTACGATAATAATAATAACTACAACTATGACCACAATTTGATGGTTCAAAATTTACAACATTAATTTATTATTGAAGTATTGCTTATATAATTAATGTTTTGGCTTTGCTTTGTGATATTCAATTACTGCTTCTACAGATTTCACTTAAGGAGAATGGAACAAACAAGGTAGAGACTGGAATAGAGAAGCACGACTAGAGGCTGAAGAGCACAGTGAGGGTTTTCGAAAGAAGGTTAGGCTTTTATTTAAGGGGCGAGGGATGTAAAATAAAGAAAAACATCATGGGTATAATGGGAACAAAAAATTGAAATGTTTTAGCAGATTCCAAAACGTTAGGTCTCCCAACGTTTGTAAAAGGCTCCATCAACCGCTAAAAGCTAATTTGATATGCTATTTTACCGAACACTGAAAATTTGATAAAGTAGAGTTTTGACCTATTTAAAATGCTGTTACCGAACACAACCTTAGAGTTTTCCGTTGATTTATCTGGTGAGGAAGGAAAATGTCAAGCTTTGTTATCCTTCTTCCACCTTTGTTTTCGCAATAAAGGTTTCAAAATTCCAAAAAAGGGTAGTTTTCTTTTTAAAAAGATTATTAATAATCTAGGAAACTATATAGAAAATCAAAGATCGAAAAAGCCAGTAGCACATTAAGTAGCCAAATCGTGAAAGATATGACTGTTGTTATCTCAATTGGTAAAATTTTTAAGAGTCGTTAAAAAGTACTGGAGTTTATTCGTATCACCACACAAAAAAAAAAAAAACAGAAAACAAAAAATAAAAACAAGTTGTTGAACATGGGTTGGGTTGCGACTTGTGAGAGGAAAGGATTAGGTCAAGTTCAGGAGGTTGGGTCTCGTCAACTTCGTTGTCATGTGATACCTCCAGAAGGAAGTGTTTCAGATACTTATTATTTGGATTAGAAAGGCCGAAGGAGAGACAAAAGTCAATATTTTGATCAATATCCTCAAACGTTGGTTGACTATATTTTCGATGATCCTCCCTCTTTTAGTGTTTGTTACGGATGGTAATTAGACAGGAAATTCTTGATGTTGAGGCCTTGCCCCAGAGTGGGGAAAGTCGTTCCCTACGAGACCAAGGCCAAAAATTCAATTAACGTGCTAGGACGAGATGGGTGAAATTCTGGCCCAATTCTCATTTGTTTACTTAAAATTAAACATATGTCTTCTGTCTGAAAAAATTATACAGGAAACAAAAGGTTGCGTATGTAATTTTACTTCAACAAAATCTCAACGATATGACACAACAAATTTCCTTGTCTCCTTTCATTACCTCGTATGATTTGAAATCATGTTCAATTTAGTTGTTACTTAATGATGAGCCCCCCTTGGCCTTTGCCTCCCTCGTCGGCTCCTTGATCGTATTCTGCAATAGCATTTTGAGTAGTGTTTAGTATTTTGATCAAATCAATACACTAATCAGTCATTTTTTAGCGTTTAGTAACCTAGCATTTTGAGTAGCATTTCAAGTGGCATAGATGTTTAGGCAGTTGTTGGACAAAAATTTAATAAAAATAAAATGCACAACGCAACTTTTCAACGTACAAAAATGTATATCGATTTATTTTTGAGTACGACCCTATTCAAGAGGATAAACCTCCTTAATTACGTCCCCCTCTCGGGAAACCACCTTCTGATTCCGACTAGTTCTATTTTATTTTTCTTTCTTCGTTTTATTTTATATTAATAAGACTTCACATAATTGGATCGACATTTATCATTTTTTTTTGTTTTTGTCGAATCTCCTGCATCCAAAACTTAATTGCATCAGATAGTGGTCTTATAGACACTTTGTATGAAGGGTACTACATGCACACATTCTTCATGTGTAGGTTATGGAAATGGATAATTTTATTTGATTTGAAATTTGAATTGCACTCACTTTTTTGTCGTGAACTACTATGTACCTCTTTTTTTAGAGGATCAAACGAATCGTAGCTCTTTTTAATTTAATTTGGTTTGATTTATATTTTATTTTGGTTATGTTAATAACGGTTATTTGATTTGGTTCTAGTTTTGGATTTTATTTATATGGACAAAATTAATAGTCGCAAATTTGATTTAGTTTTGTTGTTTGATTTTTTTGGCTT
>NCQV01103879.1:0-10340 GCA_002740545.1 Lophocereus schottii
ATTACTATCCATTCATAATGTCCTTGTGGGGTACTAAATGCAATTAAAGGAATACTTTTCTTATCCATTTTTATCGGCCAATAACCACTTTTGCAATCCATTTTTGAGAACCAAGATACTCCTTAAATTCTATTAAAAAGCATAGTTTTGTTAGGAATATAATAACCATCAAAGACAGTATTATCATTAAGTTTTTTATAATTGGTTATCATTGCTACCCTTCCACTTTTTTTTCTTCTGCATGATTTTTTACCATGAAAGCGGGACTGATGTGAGGACTTTTGCTATTCCTGATTAATCCTTTATCTAGAAGTTCATTGATTTGTTTATCAAATTTCTGAATATCTCGATGTGTATATACCATTGTTTGACTCGAATAATAGTATTGGGATTTAACAAAGTAATTTTTATAAATGTCTTATCTTTACCCCAAAATTTTAGTAGATTATCATAGTAGAGTTCTTTACATAATTGCTTTTGTGGTTCAGCAATCTGCTCTTTAATGGATAACTCAAGTTGTGAGATTGTCAATGCTATCTCACGTTGTGCAGGCATTACCTTCTCACCACGTTGTCTACGTGTAAACTCATTTTTCTGATGAGTAAGCCTTACTTAATTTTTCAATAGGAACTGAGTGACCATTAAGTGTAAATATTATTTGGTTTATGGTCTGTGTGCGTACAAAATATAATATCTAAAAATTATTTCCAATAATTATATTACGAGAGGGTTGATCAGTAGCCCATAGAATTGGTATAATGCATTAAATTCCTCCTAATTCTATGGATAGCCCTTCTATTGCTTCATTGTGACTCACAATACTATTATCAGCTATCCTCACTTGTAAAGGATTTTTAGCTCTTTTCCATATAAACTCTGAAAATAATGATCTTTTACCAAAGCATATAGAACAATCATTATCTATGTAGGCACATAACTCATATTTATTATATTCCTTTAAGCATACGTTTATTGGGATATAGATGCTATTAAGATTTGTGTTGGTGAGTTCATAACATATCTCCATAGTCATGTTTTTAACTAATTCATCATCATAAATTGGCTCACTAATAGATCTTATTTTGTATTTAATGACCTTTTTATTTAGACTTGTACTTCAGTCTACACTGGATCTTACATATTCAAAACTCATTCTACTCATTTTACTAGCCATACTAATTGTATCATCTTCTTTAAGTTCTTTTTTAGTTGATGAAGATCCTTCTGTCCATTCTGATCTTGTACTCTTGCTTCTTAATAATTGGGATTTAATGGTTATTTTATCATTCTCGCTAATTTTTATCACATTTTTTTTATTTATTGTAGGATTGAAAAAGCTAAATATCCATGACTGATCAATTTTTATCTGCTGTGGATTGAATTTAATTTTCTAGATTTTTTGTATAGGGGTAGGACATTGAAATTTTTCTGCCTCTATCATTGTGACCTTAGTTTTTAAATTTATAGTATTATATAATTTGTAGATAATTTTTTAAAATATTCTTAATAGATATCCTCCTCTTTTCATATCCGCCCGAACTATTTTTATCTTAAGGGATAAGAAATTTTTGACAAATTCATCTTTAAGCTCACATAATATCCAGACCTGATAATTGAATCTTACCAATCCATTATATAAATTAGTCTTAATCCCTGTGATAATTTGATTATTGAATTTGGTATGCCTAATATTACAGAGTAAAGCATAAAAATCAATATCTTTGTCATAATATTATAATGGAGTAATTTGAATTTGGACACTTCCAAAATAGATATACCTATACTTTCTATCTTTGTTGCGCTTAAGGATATTTTCCTAATTAATGAAATTAACTTCTCCCGCATCATACTCACAGTCTTTTATCTCTAAATCCCCCTCAATTATCTCGCATATATACATACTCTTTAATTGAAAGATGTATTTTTTACAGATCATATCTTTCTAGATTATGGGAAGGACCCAATCTTCTTTGACTTTCTCGTTATCATTATCTATAATAAACTCTTCCCCTTGAAGATCACCAAGATTAATTGAACTACTTTCCATCATATGACTTGTTTCTTCATAACCACTTTCTTCATATTCATTGTCCAAGATAATTTCAACAATTCCATTGTTGTTATTTAGGGCTAGGTCTAGTGCCTCATCTTCACTAAGCTCAATATAATCTACGATGTCCAAAGTTTCAATAAGCTTGTTATTCTTTCTAATTTTGCATTCATTAGCATGATGTCCTATTTCTCCGCATACGCAACATTTGTAGTTGTTTTTCCCTGCAGGACAATAAGTTGCTTTCCTAAAAAATCTACGTTTTTTAGGACTCCATTTGTTATAATATTTTCTTCTACATTTTTCTCTTCTTTGCTTATTAAAGCCCTTTTTCTTATGAAAATTTCTTTTTCTTCTCTTTTTATGTTCTTTTCCCCATTGGTGAGGTAAAGCCTAATAAGTTAAGAATTGTTTCTTAATTTTCTTTTGCTTTTGGAGATCAAGACATTGATCATTGATCTATTTTCTTAAATAAGAGATTCTTGAGCCAAGGGTGTCAATGACATTTGCTCATTCAAGCCATGCAATGCATTTTTCGTTAATTATGAAATTTATTGGGGAACATACCAAGATTGATTTTATTATGCCCAATTTTTTAAATATCTCATATTCCATAATTCTATATTATTAATCTTTCTCTGCTATTCTCTAGCCTTTCCTTCAGAATCAAGTTTAGCTACGATGAATTCAGTTTCGATTTCCTTATATAGATTTTTAAATATAGCAGCTGGTGTTTCCATAATTCTTAATGTATTTTTACCATGTTTATTTAATGAATCATACCAGTCAGCTACAGTGTCAGAGAAACTATGTTCAATACAATTTAGAAAATTTACAGTAGTCCAGGTAGTATTTAGGTTTAAGACACTATTTATGCCTCTTTTTCAATGTTCAAATATTTCTTCTCTATTACAAACTCCATCTATATTTAAGATGTATCTCATCTGACTAATTGGAGTAAGACCAACTTCTTCAAAGGTCGTAGTTTTTCTTCGATTGAACCCGAACAAAAAAATTGATTGCACGTCTTGCTAGAACGCACCTAGGTCTTATAAAATGAGTATTTCTTCTAGAAGGTTCATCGAATTCCTCAGACTTAGGAACAACATTGTTAACCAGATTGGTTTATATCTCACCTCAGTTGAGTTCTTCTCCAATTTCATTAATCTAATCTTCATTAGTCATTTTACCATATTTTTTATCCAATTTTCTTCTAATTTCTTCTAAGGGTACAACATTAAGATCTTCTAACTTGATTAGGTTCATCTGCTGATGCATTTCTTCTTCTAATTGGACATTATTAGTCTCTTCATTATTATTAGATAATACGTCATGTTTATCACTAATTATGCCCATAATCTTATTTAATTCTTCTGGATTTTGTTCTTTCTCGAACATATTCTGTAGTTCTTCAATAGTATACTGCTTATACTTCATCTTCTTCTTCTTTTTCTATTTTTTCAGTCGATTTCTCACCTGATTTTTATCCTACTTCTTTTTGAATTTTTCTATCATGCAAAGGAAAAAGACTTTTATTTTTTGAGTTTTGAAAAGGATATTTATGCTGAAATGGCATACTAATATTGGAAGTAGATTTTTTACTATGCCTAACTTCATTAACTAGAGAAAGGTGAATTACATATAATTACTTCTTAAACTCCTTGACTTCAATATTAATTTTAGCTAATTCTACTTTTAATTCTAAAATTGTATTAGCCATATAGTTTAATTGAGGCGTTATTGAAGATTAGCCTTCCGTGAGTGAACAATGTGAGAATAATTCGGTCCTGGGCAAACAGGTAATGATTCAAGCATTAATCACACTTAATTAGCTTAATTAAGCATTAATTAGCTTAATTATCTTAATTATTTTTGGTTACGTGGCTCTAACACTAGTTGAAAGAGGGCCTTGAGTAGTACTTATAAGAAAAATTACACATACATAAATTTTAGATTTTCAAAAGTAAGTTTTTAAGAATTGGGGTTAAAATGCAAATATGAAAAGTTTAAGGGCAAGAATGCAAATGAGAACAATGAACGGTCCCCTTAAAATAGTTTTCACAGAATATTGACCATTTTAAATATATTTTAATACCATGGTCCCTAGTTATAATTTTCACATAAAACAGGTATCTAACAGTGATATTTTCTTAAAAATACAATAAAAGTATGTAGTTCAAATCTCATTGAAAATACAAGTAACATTATCATTTTTATACTCATTTATTTATTTCATTTTTTCCCACATTGAGATAATCTCATAAGATATAGAAACACTATTTGATTTTTTTTTTTTTCTAAAATAGAGAAAGTAACTAGGTAAGCTCAAAGTGTTGAAAGAATAATAAAAATAACTAATATAAATAGGTCCAAATAACCTTGCACTTGACATGTAGTAATAGTGGTAGATTACATATCGACTGTTAGACAACCAAACATATATGAGGTGTTACCCTGGCCTCCTCACCTCGTGTCACTGCCTCTATCATTTCCAAAAGACCACTATGGTTCTCTAGGGCTAAATTGTCATTTTGCCAAGTCTAAACCCTAGTCTTTTTATTGTTTATGTCATAATATTTTTTTTCTCTTGATAACATTCTCACTTCACTTGTTAGAGTTCTTCTATACCCTCTTTTTTATGGTTGGAGCTAAGTTTCCCTTTTAGAGCATCATTATCAATTTAGTTTCATGTTGGTTAGACTAACTAGGGTCAAATTATTGACTGATTGCAATGTGAGTTTACAACACAAATCAATTCATTGAGTTTGGACTATAATAGTGGGCAAATTGTTTCAATGTGAAGACTACACAAATTTAGTGAATCTCCTGACTAAAGGTTGCATCACGAAGCAATAAATAAATAGAAGAGGAATGTTCAAAAGTATGTTTACTAGTTTTCTATATTGACATGTTTATTTTGTTGTGTTAGGCTATGAATTCAATTGAATCTAATGTCTTATTATAGATGTCGCATTGCTTTCTATGAATGAATTCATTCTTTGCCTCAAAAAATGGCGCAATACTTATTTCCCTAAAGTAAGATCTCAAGTTCAAATTTAATGAGTAAACAAAATATACGATGGTGAGCTCGATTTCCTTTTTTGGGATTGCGGAGCTCATCGAACTTGTAGAGCGGTAAACATTGCAACACTGTCTATGCACAGATAATCTAATGAACCTTGCACAGGCCATAAAAAGTGGCCTAACTACCAATATCCAGACCTAATGGGCATAATTAAAAGCACGATATCTAATTGAAAGACTGTCATAATGTCAAGTGAGTCATGAGTTCATGGTGATCTTATTTTTGTATAGGTCCATAGTAGCTAGTCAATAGGTGGATGATGGACGATTTTGATAAAAAAAAAATTGCAGAAAAATGAGTATCTTTTTCAGGGGCGGGGGAAGCGAGAACAAAAGCGAAGATGACAAAAGCAACGTAGAAAATTTCGTTCTCGATGCGCATATGCGTGTATTACAAAAGGCAGCTGAGGCAGGAATAAAAGCATCCAGGGGGCTTAAATTGATGCAGGGGGCTGAGCGTGTACCCAGAGAGAGAGAGAGAGAGAGAAAGAGAGAGCAGCCTCAGTTGCGGCAGCACTCATTTCGACGTCAGTCCTGCTCTCTCTGCTTGTGACAACCATCATCTCTCAGAATTAGGGCTTTTTCAGTTCTCTCAAATATGGTATGTTCTCTGTCTCTCGATTTCATTCCCTCTACGCATTTTAGACTTGGGTTTGGAGTAATTTTTTTTCAGTCGCGTTCGATTTCCGTCTCTTTTCAGTTTGCACAAGAGTCAAATTTTAGTCAATAGTTCATGAAAATCACGATTTTTGTTGGATGAAAATAAGGGCAGATGGGTTATATTTTGTTTCTCACTTTAGTTATTGTTGTGGTTTTCTGGGGTGGGAGTTAGTGGTTGTTATGCTTTTGGTTGTGGCTTAAAGGTTTTTTTCATTATTTCAAATTGGCAGAACAAACTCGGTAGAGGACATCGTGACAAACTCCAGCAGTTTATCGCAATAACTGGTTCCAGGTACTCTTCTTCTTTCTATGTACTTTAAGCTTTTCATGCTAGTTTCTTGCTGCAACTTTTGCCGGAATTGACTCAGTTATGTCTTCAGGGAGCTAAAAAGTTTTGATGGATTGATGTAAACAGTAGTGGTGATAACCCCACATGTGATTGTTGATACTACCATGCAATTTCGAAAAAATTAAGTCTACTCAATACCTCTCGGTCTGGTATGGGGCTTAGAAACACAAGTTGACTGTAGATTAAAAACTTTGAATCTTACTACTCCATGTAAAAAGAAGTGGAGGACTTGTCTGATGAGTGCTTTGCTTTGGTGTAATATAACCTAAAGATGAAAGATTGTCCAAAGGTGACTTTTCCAGTAGACATTGTTACTGTGCAGAATAGAAACGATGATCTTTAGTAGTGATGCAGTAACTGAATATTCTCACTTCTTAAAGAGAATTGAAGGCAGCCCTTTGTGTTATTTGGTGTTGCTATGATGTAGGAGTGTGAGAGTGTCAAGTAACTCTAATAGAGTGATTATCCTTACATGTCTTTCTTGCCTTATCCTAGTTTTTCTCGCTTTCCTACTCTTCTCAGAATTCAACCAAGTATTGGATGCTGAGTAGCTCTCTTGAAATTTGTTACTTGATGTTATCGTCAACATGCTTCATATGAGGTATAGAGGTGTAATACATACTTGATTCAACTAGATATTTGAGTGTTATTTTTGTAAGACATGCATTTATAGTTCATACTCATTTGTTGGTTTGTTGTTAGATGAGGCAGCAATCTAGATTTGTACTATCTTTATTTGATGAGTAAGTACTACCTTACATGCATACTGCGTAGCTTGATCTAATGAGAGTCCTTTGTTCATGGATTTGAAGCAAGGCTACTCCATGATCTAACAGTCGCATCGGAAAGGTTTTTGAAGTCGAGTGAACCCTTTTTTACCGCACAACAACTGCGATATGCTATGCGATTCAGAGCAATTTTGCGGTACCACACCCTATTACGGCAGCCACGTCTGAAATGATATTCTGAATTCTTGCCTTTATTCATCACTTATGGGAATAACTAGTATTTGTACAACTCATCTTTCTAGTCAGCGTACATCCTAAAGAGAAAGTAATGGGCTAATATATTATTGTAGAAGCAATTTTCTCCTGATACATTGTTCAATAGAAGGATATAGCTTCTTAAAAGATTTTCTTAAAAATAATATAGAGGCAAGCAGAAGGTTTTGCTATGTTCATTTTGAAATAGCAGGAAAGTGGAAGAAAACTATCATTCAGTTATGCCAATTTTATTTCCTGCTTTTAATAGCTTCCTATTTCCTTTAATTGAAGAAAATGTCTCTTCAAATACCTTGAAGAATTATGGAGGATTGAACCATATGAAGCCATAACATGATAGTGGAAGACTTGAGAAGGCTTTGAATATTTATTTACTTTTCTTCCCTGGGAGTAGAGATTAAGTTGGGTCGGGCTAGTAGTATGACTGAATATCTTAGAAATGTCAGTGGCCTGGGCATGAGTTCACTTTGTTCTGATATGATGTGATTGGTAGGCATGTATAAGTTGAAGGAAACTATTGTCCTATTGAATATCCTAGAAATATATAAATAAACCACGAAGACGGTGTCATCCATGTATTAAAAGGTTCATTGTGAACTATTTTGATGCCAAGTCATACTTTTCTGGCATTTATGTTGTTATTCCATAAAGATAAGTTTGTTACAAGATAATAATCATGCACTACATTAATATATCTATCGTTCTTGGATTCTAAGCATTCTGCCAATAAACGTAGTTTAACTTCTAAGTTCTTCTGCTTTGTGCGATAGTGCCTAAAAGCTCCAAATTTAAGCCAGATGGCTATGTTAAGCTTTCATTCTGCTATGCTAGGGAGAAATAAGTCGGTGAGTTGTGAGGATATGCCATCTTTAGTGCTTAAAAGTTACTTCTGGTATTAATTTTTGCGTTCTGGTCTCATGTGTCTGTTGACCACAACATAGTAGCAGTAATAATGTAGATGGATGAATAGGGTCATATTTGTAAATTTTCTACTAAGGGGACATTCAATATGAAAGTTGCAAATCTGTAATGTCCCATCATGTCATATTTGACCGCAAAATCTTCTTTGGGGATGATATATCTCTTACCTCCTAACCTCCATACAATCTCTCTCTCTCTCTCTCTCTGTCTCTCTCTCTCTCTCTCTCTCTCATGCGTGTGGGGTGATTGAGTCCATACATACTTAAATCTTAACACAAATGGTAATAAGATTTGAATAAATCTAGAACAGTTGAACTAGCTCGATGCATTGTGATATGTCGAGTTAGCATAAATACTAGGGTTTAGAATGCAACAAAAGAGAATTATGCTCTTGAGCAACTCCTTCACCTCTATGGTAATTTGGGGATGTACTTCAGAAGTGCATGACCTTCATGCCTGTGGTTGGAGAGATAGCGTTGGATGAGGACTAATAGAATGAAGCCATCCCAACCACGAACCTATGCTAGTTGAGGAGACATGGAAGGATTTGATAAATTTTAGCTTTTATATATGATAGTATCGTAGTTATATGACTGAGGATTGTTCAAGTAGCAATTGGACAATGCGACTTGATGCATGATTTGCCACTTATCCTAGTCTAGTTCAGTCTTATGTAAGCTTCTACATCACGATCATGACAGGCGAGTCATTGGGGGCAGGAACACAAATCACGGGATCTTTTAGTATCCATAGAAAGTGGTATGTCCAGATTTGTCAAGTGGATGGTAGGTTCAAGATTGTCACGATGTTGGCTTGATAGTCAGACAACTCAGTCCTATGAAACTAAATGTTCAAATCTTGTCTTGAGAACTCCAACTCCTAGGAAGGTCCAAGGCTGGAGTTAAGGGGCATGAAGCATTTCAATTTTCTACTCTTGAGTATATGGAGTACTTGATGTGAATGATTAATATTAAAGAGATGTCTAACAAACATGGATTTTTAAATTTTGTCTTTTGCTTGAATGGTTTAGTTCTTTTGAGGTATATGATATAGAGATTAGTTGGTTTCCTTTAAGTGGATTTCACTTTTAAGGATGAATATTATAAGAGGGCCCAATAAGAGCCATGTAGAATTTCCTGGTGTAAATGGGTGGCTGATTCATAAGTAGGGGACTTAAAGTTACTTTCACGACTAACGCCCTTTTCTTCAGACTCCGAGTAGAGTTGATGCCTCGTCATGGATGGAAGTATTTTGAGCAAAGGAGAGCATAATGATGTCAATGCCGGGTAGGATAGAGATTCTACAATTCAATGGAAAGTATCCAAGATCTCCACAATGTCAAGCACTTCTAGAATAGTGAGGTGGGAAGAAAAATTAAAGAGACAACAGATGGATAACCTCAGCCTACATATCTAACCCAGTATAAGACCATCTACATGTTTTAAAGTGTGATGGAAACCATTTCAACAGATCCCAGAGCTATTTATGTAAATATGTTATGTATTCTGTTTTTGTTGATGGGCGGAAAGCTTGCCTTGTCCAGAAAAGTTTGGGATGAAATCAAGGGTTGGTAGGTTGCAAATTGCTTGTCATTGTTATTTTACAAGCTATAACCTACATTCCTGGCTATCCCTTTGGAGATTCTATCAGTGGGTTTCCTATGAATCATGCAAAGAGGATGAGCTGACGGTGGCAGTGACAGGTTAAGTGAGTATCCATGTGAACTTAAATGAGGGACCATGTAAGAAATTTCCATGTTTACCTCATATGTAGTCAATCACATGTATTAGTTGGCTTGTAAGATGTGCTTGTTGGGTACCCCTTGCGTGTAGCATAGGACACTTTGTGTATTGAGGTTTTGTGTCTTTGATGTTTATGCTGGAATAGTGGACCATTTAAGTCTATCGAAATGACGTGGTCATTCTAATTTGTATAGCGCCTTCTTATTGCTCTACGCTGGAATCATTATATTGAAGCTTCTTGTCTGTGTTTGGCTGTGTGTTGACTGTGGAGGTGTCGGTCTTGTGATGATCATGCAAATTTGCATCAAGATTCCTTGACGCCCTGCTCAGCATCCCTCTTTCCCATTGTCATCAAAATTTCCAATTCTTGTGCATGACTCACTTGCTGTCCTTGTAGGCAGGATTGAGGAGGTTGCGGCATGGTTATCTGCTCTAATAGACCATGTTTCAAGGGATGTCAGTTTTGCTGTTATATGACCTATATGTCCCCGACACCCCCTTAAAATTAAAAAGACATAAGATAAAATGAAAAA
>NCQV01103886.1:0-10098 GCA_002740545.1 Lophocereus schottii
AGTGCGTCAAGGAGCCTCTTGGTTCTAAAGAATGGATTGCAAAAGTGGATATTGGCAGATAAAAATAGATGAGGAAAGTATTCCTTCAACTGCATTTAGTGCCCTACAAGGACATTATGAATGGATAGTAATGTCATTTGTCATAAAAATGCACTTCAAATATTTCAAAGAAGAATGGATAACATCTTTAAAAATCTTAATCATTGTTGTCTAGTTTATTGATATCCTTGTCTTTTCTAAAACCTTAAAACAACACAAAGATGATCCCTTAGTTGTCACCCAGATATGCATTGATCATGGTATCATACTTGGAAAGAACAAATGCATTTATGCTGAATAAGAAATTGAATTCTTAGGCCTAAAAGTAAAGGCTGGACAAATTATTCTACAAAAGCATACTTTAGAAAAATAGAAAATTTCTCTAAAAAGATTGAAGATAGGAAACAGGTAAAAAGGTTTCTTGGATGCCTTACCTATGCTTCAGACTTTATTAAAGATTTAGCTAAACTAAGAAAACCATTGCGGTATAAACTCAAAAAAGAACTATAATGGACATGGACCACTAGTTATACAAAGATTGTTCAAAATTTCAAAAAACTGTATAAAAATCTTCCTGTTCTTAACTTGCCTAATGAAGGAAATGACTTAATTATTAAGATAGATGCCAGCAATGAGCATTGGAGCGCTATACTCAAAAACAAAGAAGGTAAAAAACTATGCAAATATTACAGTGCAAATTTTAATAAGGTAGAATACAACTATCCCACGATGGAAAAGGAAATCCTTGAAGTTATAAGGGGAATTGAAAAGTTCCTAATCTTTTTAGCACCAAAACCTTTTTTTATTCGAACTGATTGCAAAGAAATACTTAGTTTTGTGAAAAATAATTTATCAAACATGCAAGCGTACGGGTAACTCATGCGTTGGCAACTATGGCTTAACCAGTTTTCCTTTTCTATTAAACATATAAGGATAGAAGAACTCTCTAGCAGACAGTCTAACTCAAGAACTCGCCAATGGTGATCATCAAAGCCAATCTCCTCTTAAAAAAGGAGAAACTCCTTAATGAAATACCATTCCTACTAGAACAGGTCACGCCTTCTAGCAAAGTCTTTACCGATAAAATGGAAATCCATACAAAAAGTAGATCACGTTTTGATCTACTATCTACTGCCTACCTAATAGCCCAAAGATTCTTCCTTCTAGAGTTACAAGTTACCTTTAGTATCCTTATGATATCCAAGAAAAAAATAAGTTCTTATATTTGAGATACATGGTTCAATGAGTGGTATGTAGCCTGCATCGATTTTTATCATCATTATTCCTATGACATTTGGGAGTCTTAGGGTGCGACGATCTATTTTCCCGACAGATCTGGAGTTGGTGGTGTTAGTTTCCTAGGAAATTTATTATCTCCAAATGACCCTACCTTTAAAGTCTAGGAATATGGGATGGTACTTTACTTCATAAAAATTCCAGATCCAAAGTTCCCATTTTTCTCAAAACTGACAAAATTTTAGCAATCTATGTTCAGAAGGATCTATTAGATTCTTGCTTCTCCTGATGGTCCAACAAAAGTTCCAGTTCGGAGATGCCTAAATTTGAAAGTGTATAGTGCATTAATCGAATATGAAAATGGAAAGGCTAAAACCAGCCCATTATCTTATTCAGATTGTTGATTATGACAATCTCAATGATCGACAATAAGAATGGGTCTCGAAACTGCAGTGCATCTAGTTATTGATCCTGCTTTAGCAAAATCCATTGGATTTTTTAATATTTATCATCAGTGTTGGGCATTAATTGAAAAGGAAAAAACATTAATGCATTGCGGGGATACTACTTTCACCTATAATAATAAGTTTAAAGAGTACATGAAGGTAGAAGGAGTAGTCGCAGAAGAGATCTTTGATTGTCTCTTCGATGTTGGAGCTAGAAAATTCCTATCAGCAAAAGGAAAAAAATATCTTCTTGAATTATTTGAGATATAAGTACCCGATATAAGAAAATGGATCTGTGATGTGCCTGATATAAGAAAGGTGGGGCTAAGATTGGTAATCTTTTTAAATCGAAAGCTAGAGAAATGCCGGAGTCCAATGCTAACTAAGTTCAGGTAATGGTCGAAACTCTTTAATTAAATTTTAATTTATTTTGCTAAGCATGGTGACCCGTTAATCACAGAAAATATTATATTTAAGATATAAGTAGTAGATTATGATAACTAGTGCCAGTAAAGTCATTATAGGAAGAAAAAATACTAAAAATAGTCATATGTGGATATTAGGGACAAATTCGCAATTTAGAAAGTTGAGGACCAGAAACAGAAATATTTGCCCCCCAAAAAATTAATTACTCAAACCTGCATATACCGAGAAATATTTATCTAAAAAAATGGGTTCTAAAAATCATTACATCCAACCTCAGTGTACCAAAAAGTAAATTATTCGAGATATAGTCCCATTGAAGGGTGTCATAAACTTTCAACAAATCGACCTTGATAGTGTGGACACCTAAAAAGTGTTTGCTTTTTATAAAATGTCTGATGATGACAAACCAATTGAATAATACTTCGAGAATCCCGAATCATAAAAATAAAAAGCCGTAACATGTGCCAACATCTCTTAGCCGACACATTCATACCCAAATATGCCCACAAAGGCTAAAAGAACCCAAATGCTCAAGTAGGCCCAAATTGACGATGTTTTCCTTCCAATTGAGCTTTATTCTGCATTTTCACCCTATTCTAGGATGCATAAAATTATTGAGTCAAGGTATTATTTTTCTTTACTTAAAAAATTTTCTAATGACATATTATGCGCCAAAATCCGATAAGAAACAGAAAAGATCTAAATTGATTACTAAGACATGCATTGAAAATGTCACTTGTTCACCATTTAGCTTATATATTCTTCCACACTAATCCAAAAAATATGAAATTAGTATCATTATATAATAGACTAAATAAAATTTTTAGGAAAAAATAATCACTTAAAATAGAGGACGGACAAGAAAGTTATGACCAAAACATATTGTGCTGTCTGTAACCAAGTTTGGCCCACACTATGAGAACATAAAAAATGAGTCTAACCCATTACAATCTTATTCGAATTGGTACTTCTGTTTAGATTAAGCCTACTAAGAGTTGAATTAGACATTGTTTCTCTAAACCAACTCGCATTATCACTTTAAGCGATATAAAAGGGGGGCTACCCTTAAAGATTAAATGCATAGAAAGTTGAGAGAAACACTATGAAAAATAGACCAAAAATTAGAGAGGGAACAACCAGAATTCCAAAAAGCTTTGAGAGAATATTCAAAGATTCAGAGAACCTAACCAAACCCTTCTCAAATCTATCATTAAAACCCTCTAAGGTATAAGTTAAGGCTTGATATTCTCGATCCCAGAGTTCACTAAGTCACTCAATAAGGTAACTTGGGCGGCTAAACTTTCAAATCTACTTTTCTATTTTTTCTTTCCTTCTTTCTTTTCATTAGTTTTATTTAATAGCAAAGATGTAATTTTTAATTAGTTTAGTCTCGATTGCTACAACTATTTAGATTGTTTAATTGAGTGTCTTCAGACTAACATTGCACTTTTAATTTTTATCATCTAACGTTTTGATACTAATATGCTGCATGCTAGCAGTTTTGAAGTGTAATTAGATCTTAATTTGTCGTTTTGATTAGTAAAAGCTATTAGTGATGATGGGTAATATTGTGATACATTTCATCACAATCATACGTTCGTCCCCAAACCTAGATCCTTAGTTCGAGCCTATGAAGGCAGATGGTCCCCACCTCAAGGATTACTTGGGGGTCTTTCGAAAAATTTTTAAAGTGAACCTTTTATCCCTTTTGGTGTCCCTTCCGATTTATGGTTCATTTAAAAAATAGACTTATGTAAGTTTTCCTAAAAACTCATTGGCAACCATATTAGTTAAATTTGCTATTTTTTTTTGGTTTTCTGTTAAATCTCTAAGGATTGACCAGCTTAGGGTTCCCAACAATGGCTATGTTTGGGCCCAAAAAACTAGACTTGGTACTAACTCGGCGAACGCGATAGGGTTTTTGGGCTGATATTGCAGTCTTATCTCCTGGCTCAGCCAGAGAGACTATTCAGGAGCCAAGTGAGAAAACTGCGTTTAGCACTAGCCTAGGATCCTGACCGAGATCATGGATCAAGGCTGTTGTCTAGCCTTCAGGGCCAGATGATCACTTTTAATTGTAGCCTGATTCATCTTTTATTGAAAATAAAAAAATCAGATCGAACTACACATAGCAAGCGAGTCAAACATTCATAAGGGACTGTATGAGGAGATTTCGAGTCATGCTCCTTATAGCGGAAACTTCACTAGGGATATTTTTTAATAAAAGAAGGGCGAGATTTGAAATTCAACATTGGTAATTGTTTTAGTTATACTTGCATTAGGCATTCTTACATTAAATGTGCTGTTGTATCAGTCTAGCAATGCCTTTAGGTCAAATCCCGCTACTACCCCTTAGGAAAATAGTCGGTTACTCAATGGGTCCATTAGACTTTCTATTGAGCATGCAAGTGCCCCTCTTACTATGATAAACTTTCCTAGTCCACATGATATGGCTTAACGAAATGTTCCAATCTTGACATACACCCCATCAATGATGCATGAAGCATTTGGGCTACGAGAGAACTATTTTGAACCTTACCTAAACTACATGTAACTAAGAGCTTTGGATTAGGTTGGAATTCATGTGCATGAGTGATTATGTGAATGTTTGGAACTCATATGGTATTTCTAAAGTCAAGTCATACCCAAAGGCCCTTTTGTTGATGCTTTAGGGCTCATTATGTCAGCATTATGTCTAGGGGCCCCAGATTAGGAAAATGAAAGTCTAGCGTAGTTAAGCATGCGATCAGGTTTTAGACCTCTTAGATTAGGCAGGACCAAGTGTTTTAGTTTTGCATTAGGAAAGGACCAGTAGAAATAATCTAGTTTCTAGACCTTGTACGCCTCAAAATATGTGGGTTAACATCATTAGTCTAGGTCCAGGTCACTTTAAGTTGTAAGTTCACAAGCCTTATTACATGATGAGGAAAGTCTAAAGGTCATTGTCGAGACTTGACACATCAATTGTGGCCTACATGGGCCCAAAGAGTCATACATCATTTGACTTCATCATGCATAGTTATGAGTCTATCTAGGCCCAAAGCCTATAATGTAGCCCATTAGAATTTTAGAGCGCTAGTCTATTCTAGGTTACATCCAATCATTCATGTCATTCATAATGCACAAGTTCAATTAAGACTAATACATTTGATCCATGCATAAGTTCATAGTCTATACATCATACATCCATTCCCTAAGTTCGTGATCCATATGTAAGTCCACCAAGATCAATCCATATATCCAAACTAGTCCATTCTAAGTAAATCAAACTAATAGTCATGCTTAGGCCTAATCTAGGTTCATAAGTTATATGAGTTGGACTTGGGCCCAACTAAGGCACATACTTTCACTATTTAAGCCCAACTTAGAACCCAGTCTATGGTAAGGGCGGATATTGTTTAAAAGCAACAGTTTAAATCCAGCATCTTGACCTTGCTCCTTCCAACTTAGCCTAAAGCTTCAAGCCCACCAAGCCATCCTCCCCTTTTGAATTAACATTTCCTTCAACCAATGCCTAGGGCTGTTAACCTTTCCCTTCCAGTACCCACCTCTATTACATTCCACCATTCAAACTATCACCTTATTACTCAGGATAGGAAAGATGAGAGAGGTGACACTTAGATATAGGCTAATAAAGATTACTTCCAACGGCAAACCCAAAGACAAGTCAAAAATAGGACATGTTACGGAAGAGACCACAAAATTTGATGAGCATGAAACTCTAGCTCTGGATCTTAGACAAAGAATTAAGAAGACAAAGCTTGAAAACTACTTTAGCTCATTCAAGGATATCAGAATGAAGCGCACAGATATTTAGAAAGGTTTATCCAATTCACCTAAGATACTAGGGTAAGAGACAAAACATATTAGTGATCCCTTTAATTTTAGGCTTTCACTACTAAGTCTACTACATATCTCCTCACTAGAGGTCAGATCTAAGGAGCCTCTCCAACCTCTTGACTTGTATTCATGACTTGAGTCAAGGAGTCCCCTCACTTGTCCACTAACCTTCTAATTTTTGAGTCCATCTCTTTGCATTTCCACACTTTTCATTCATACTTCCTAAGCCTATTTCATTTTCCCTATTCTTTACTAGAATGCTCTTGTTTGATGACAGATACAGGGTTAAAAGGGGGGGGGAAGAGGGGTTAGCTTCAAAACCTCACAAGGCAAGCTAGGTAAAAAGTGAGGGAGGGAAATGAAATAAAAAAAGAGACTAAGAATTTCAATCCATCATCTAAAAATGGGAATGACCAAAAATACCTTTGTAATAAGTCATGCAGCTGAAAAGGACATGCATAAAGATATGAGGCCTCCTTTGCGAAAGTATATCAATACCATTGATGAACCTAATAAGTTATCACTTGGAAGCCTTTAAGCCTTCAAATGAGCCTATTCCTTTCATAATACATCTGACTTCATAAAGGAATGAGAGTGTGCCATAGGTGACATCAACATTAAAATCAGTAATAAAAAAAACAGAGTTTGGACCAGATGGTTCCATCAGAAAAAAAGAGAGAAAAAAAGGAAGGAAAAAATAAAATATGTAATTAAAACTTGAAAAGAGATGAACAAAGAAAGGAAGAAATTAGTCATTCACACTAACCTCATCATCTATGCATACTTAGGGATTTCACAAGGGTTATGTGAGCCTTTAAAAGCCAATTCCCCTCCTTTGGAAACTTAAACCAGAAGCTTGCCTTAGAAAGTCCTCCTAGAGGCATCCCTCTGTTAAGTTGTATGATCTTACCCTCGAACAACAGCTAATCTAATTCCATATTAAATATGTAAGCAATCCCTTTGAGGGTCAGCCACAAAGATTGTTTTTCATGAAGAAACATCTCAATTAAGAGATTTGGTCTTTAAAATAGAAAAAAAGATGGTCCCAAAACCTGAAATGGCAGGCTAGGAAAAAGGAGAGTAGAAATAAAACGTTGGTTTCTAAGAACAAAAAAAATTCCATTGCCAACTCCTATCAAACCAGACTCGGACAAATCATTTATCCACTTTACCAATTTTTTCAATCATCATATCCTCTAATCTAACCTCCTTCCAAAATTTAGGACTCTTCATCTGAACTATAACCACCAAATTCAAGAGTAGATACTCGCTCTATATCCTTGAAGTCTCTAAGAGGGTGCTTACCTATTATGTATGATAGGGGGCTCCCATATATTTCCCTACATGTGTAGGGTTTCCTTTATATTAAAAATTTCCTGACATGGGGATAATCATATTTATCCTTCTAAGTCAAAGCTACTCCAGATAACACTAGTAAAAACGTTTTGGCCGCCATATCTTTGTGGCTTCTGTTATAAAAAATGATAATTAAGGTTTTCTTTAGAACAAGAGGACTTTATTGCAAAATTGAAGGTTACTCATTCTTTAAGAGAGAAGATTCCTTATCCTTTTTAACCTATACCTCATGACCTAGCCCAACCTAATGATCACTTAACTTTTTACCCTTCATCCTACAGTATGTTGTGGCCTAAGCGACAGAGCAATACTTTACCTAGTCTTTGCTAATCTGCTACACCTTAGGCAGGCGTTCTCTAGTGGATCCCAAACTTAGCATTAGACCTTCACTTAGATGCATATGATATTAGGTCATCAATATATGCATGGTTAGCAAACATGCATAGTCTTAACTAGGCCAGAAAGTGCACCTACATATATACATGGGTCTTTAGCCTATTTACTAGCCAGCCCTCCACCTTAATCACTCGGGAACCCTAGATCGAAGAAGTGTGCATTCAGGCATGATAACAACCCTATTGGAAAGCTACATAACCTTGGTCAACCATGAATCCATATTAAAGATTCTTAAGATAGTAACAAAACTATTATAGAAAACATTTATACCTTGACCCTTTCCTTCATCAGGCTCAATCAAAGTGGGGGCTCTATTCTCAAAGTTATCTTCACTCTAGCATCATTGCCCTTATATCAAATAGGCAATTCACCCACATCCATATAAAAGGACATCAACTCAAGTTCAGGTTATTAGGTACCTAAGCTCAAGAGGATCTAGCAACAAAGGACACCTCATCCTCTTTATCTTAGAATACAAGGACATCGCAATGCCCAGGACATTTAAACATTCAGTAGGCTCCCATCAAAAGGAGATGACATCAACACACGAGTGGTAAAAAGGTTGAACATGAAGATTTAACATCTCAACATCTCACTAACATGCCTTCAGGAATGAGCCTTGGATAAATAGGTATGGCTTGCAACCAGTAAGTTTCTTGACACAAGATATCTCAGATCACACTCCTACGCTAGTAAACCTTGGCCACAACAAACTCATGAGACGAGGGAGATTCACATACTTTAATATGTAGAGCTTATATAATAGCTTTCAGGAGGCAGTCAGCCAAATCTAGGGCCTACACATATCTGGCTATAAAATGTATCAAATTGTAAAGAAATTACAAAGATTATGGCAGAGGTTTAGGTAACTCAATAAGCAAGAATATAGTATGATTGGAGAGCAAGTTGTATAACTTTGAGATGCATTACATCATTGTTATGAGGGCTTTCAAGCGGATCCTATGAATATAGAGCTTTAAATAAAGGAGAGGGAGGCTTTACTGACCTTCAAGCAAAAACTTGTGACATTATCATTTCTGCAATAGAAAAGCAAGGTTGATTGGCTGGCCCATCGTGATCAGAATATAAGACTGTTCTACATAATGAGGAGATGAAGATTGAAAATAAGGATATAAGACAGATTTTCTTGGAGTTTTATCACTCAATGTTGGGGACGGAGAGAATGCCTTGGTATTAATCCCGCAATGGCTGCCATGAGGGAACTCTGAATGTGGAGTAACTGCTTCCGTTGATTTTGGATTTTTCTACTACTGATGTGAAAAAGGCCATGTTTACTATTGATCAAAATAATAGTCGGGGCCCTGAAGGTTATGGCAATGGTTTTTTCTAGATGCATGGCATACTGTGGGGAATGATCTCATTCAGGTAATCCTTAAATTCTTTCGTAATGGTCTGTTGCTCAAACAGGTAAATGCTACTGTCATTTCCCTGATCCCTAAAGTTGCACATCCTATGACTGTAGCTGACTATAGACCATATCATGTTGTATTACCATATGCAAGTGCATATACAAAACACTTTGTGACATATTGGCTAAGGTCCTCCTATTTCTAGTTGAAGAAAACCAGAATGCATTTGTGAAAGGGAGAAATATTGGGGAGAATGTTCTCATTTGCCAGGATCTTATTCATTTGTACAACTAGAAAAATGCATCATCAAGAGCTTTGCTGAAGATAGACCTTCAAAAACCCTATGACTTTGTATTTAGAAAAGTCTGCAACAGATATTAGTGGCTTATAAATTAGCTGGCTCATGAAGTGTGTGACAACCACAAGCTATTCCATTTTATTGAATGCTGAAGTTTATGGTTCCTTTAAAGGAGCTAGAGGCCTTAGGTGTTGGGAAAAATTGAGAGTAAAATAAAAGCTGCAAGCGTGCAGCTCTTGATGTAATACTTGAGGGTCAATCCTCGGGGACAACGGGAAAGATTGAGGTCACAAAACAAAGTGGATTAACTACTTAACTACACTAAACCAAATGAAATCATTCAAAGAAAACTAATGTCCTAATTCAGCTAAGCATTCAACCAGGCATAGAATTACATAAACTAAACTCAAGCTTCATTATGAACTAACCATTCGTCCTAACTCTATTAAGCATTCGACCACACACTCAACTAAATTTAATTGTGCATCCTAAAGAGATTATGCATTCAATAGTATTCACCTAAAACTAAAACCTAGAATTTGTTTAACTAATCTGAAATAGTTTAAAACCTATAATTAACACCATTTACCATACTGCCAAAATCAAGCTATCAAGCAGCAGAGACTGAATAGGGGGTAAAGGAAGAAAAACACCATCATTCATCAACCATTAACAGATTACCAGCAGCAAG
>NCQV01103904.1:7193-18318 GCA_002740545.1 Lophocereus schottii
ATAAGTATTAACCGTCACCTAAAGACACCCGGACAACTTCAAAGTTGTTTTTATAAAAGATTTTCAAGAAGGGTAAGAATGCCTTAATCCTATTCCAATCATATTCAGTTAGTGGACCACCATGCTTTCTTAACTCTTTCACATAAAGGCCACCCTTAGATTCCAAATTACTAAATGCTTTTCCAAACTTGGCAGTTTAATCAAGCATTAATTAAGTGGAATTCCATCTAGTTTCAGTATCCAAACAAACAAGACCTTTGCACTCAATATTTTTCTCTTGAACACAAGCCCTAAACTTTTCATGCCTTGCAGGGGAAGAACTCACAAATTTCACGGCAGGATGGACTTAAACAATCAATGGATCAAGATCTTTCAAACCATCCTTCACAATAAGATTCATGAATCGGGATTGAAAGAATATAAATCGGGACTGGAAGAATATGAATCAAGATTGAAAGATTATGAAGGAGACTTAGAGTCGGAACAGAGTGAGCGGAATTTATTCAATTACATAGTTTGAGCTCCTAGAATATGGAATCCCTTGTGCTTTCTATTTGATTCGATCGTAAGGCCCACTGAATTGGGATTTCCCTATTGGACCAGGTCATTGCAGTGCAAATAGATCATTTATGATGAGGATGAGCTTGAAGAGAATGACTCGGAGTTCTTACAGAGTGGAACCGTGCCATACCTGGCATTAGCTAGATCTTTCAACGAACATGATTTTTTTTGCACTAAACCAATTCATGTAGGACCCTGCATATCCAATCTTTTTCCTATTACAAAATGAGCATGAGCTCCCTACCTCTGCTTTTTAAATAGAGAATTCTTTGCAAATGAAGAGATGTCAAAGGCGTTTTTAATTTCCAGAAAGGATCCTTCTACATATATGTATATCCAGAATAAGAAAAATAACGACAAGCACTTTGAATTGTTGATTAATCGCCAGAGATGGCTTAGAACCAATAATTCGTTATTTAAATCAAATGAGCTTTCTTGTTAGATTACTCTATCCAAGAGTTATTAGTATTTATCAAATCTGTTCCTATCTAACGGAACACTATTGGATCAAATGACAAAGACATTGTTGAGAAAAGGATGGATTTTCCGAATGAAATGAAAATTGAAAAAGAAAAAATATGCATGTCTGATGAAATGGTTGCTGCTATATGCTCTAATAATGAATTATTGGTTTGACTGAATAGCTAAATAAAATACCAAGATCTCAAACATATGGAAGTAATTGCCATCCAAAATAGTGCCCCCCAATGTTTAATTCTCATTTTCAAATATTGAATGACTCCATCATTTGAGCTTGCATTATCAACAGTAATAGTCAAAATGTTTTTCAAATCCCATTCAACCAAGCACTTCTCAACTGTCTTCCCAATAAGTTCCCTAGAATGGCCAGCAATAGGACCAAAAATAATTATCCTCGATGCAAATTCTAATCACATTAATAAAATGAGTAGTGAGACACAGGTAACTCAAGTTCTGACCTCAAGTCTAAGTATCAGTTGTAAAATAAATCCTTGAAGATAGTTTTTGAAAGAAACTTTTTAGCTTCTTCTTTTCATCAATAAACAATGCATAACAATCTCTAGTTATTTATACCATGAGGGAACAACAAAATTAGGATACATAGTTTTACAAAAATCACGTAAACCTTTATGTTCAATATGTATGAAAGACAACTCATCGACAACAGTCATTCTCGCAAGTGCTTTCCTACTAGCATCATGATCAAATTGCTAACACTTAGGGATAGAAACAATTTACACAGACCCATCCTCACTAACAACTATTGTAGTATCAAAATCTATCAACTTCTACCTTTTATCCAGATTTGTAGGGTACTTCTTACACCTCTCTAAATGATTTTTCAACGCACTAGTTCCATTTTCAAAAGAGGCACCAATCAACTTACCACAATATTTGCATTTGACAAACCCTAGATCATTTATGTCATAAAAATGAGCCCAATATTTTGATTTTCTCTTACCACTTACTTCGGGTTGAGGTGGCTTATAAGCACTAGTGCTTCCCCATCTTTTAGGCTCCTTTTTAATCTTCTTTTGTGGCACTTCTTGTAGTTCTAGCTCTTACTCTTGCTCAGTCTCTTGAGTCTCCATTTCAATATCTTCACTTCCAGTGTCATCACAGTTATGTCCACATGAATATCCATGTTGTTGTTAGAACTTGAAAACATTTATCCCTACACACCATGCCAATGAGAAACTCAAAGAACAAAAACACATGCCCAGAAAAGCAGGGTAGATATATTATAACAACAAGCTCAAATGATAATGTTGTGCTACAAAATAATGCTTAGAAACAAAATGAGAGGATCAATCCCTAATTAGACAGTTGAAAGGAGACATTCTAATAAAAAATACCTAAAGCATCATCATCACTCAATATCAAAAAGAACTCCAATCCACCTAAATATGTGTGACCCATCTAATTTAGCAGTTGAAAGGATGGAGCCAGTAATCTATGAAAAGAACAAAATGCAAATGAAAATAACAATCCCTAATTATTAGTTGTGAGTAACTACTAGCTTAATCAATGCCCTTCTAACAGCAAGATCTCAGAGCAAGATCAAATCAATGCCCTTCTCAGTTACACTTGCAAATCGAAAAAGAATGAAAATAATAGCAAATCAAATACACTTCCCAGTAAATTCACAAATGAATCCGCAACCAAAAAACAGATACACTACCTAGAAAATACTTAGAAACAAAATGGAAAAAATGGCAAATTAAAGAACAAGATAATGAAATGTCATCACTAGTCACTCGTCACAACCTCACAAGAATCCACAAGCAAAAAATCCAATACACTTGTAAAATACCCAAATCTACAAAGAGATTGACCATAAACAACTAAATTAGAAATCTAAATTGTGATGGTTATCGTAACTTGTCACAGGAATTCAGATATGAGTTGTTCACAGAAGAGTTGCTTGCATCGACAAAGTCGAAGATACCTACAAGATTGCAAGTTGCGACTGTGCAAGAAGATAGAGAGAGAAGAAGGTAGAGAGAAGGAGACTGAGAGGTTGTCGCCCGTCGGATAGTCGGACTCTCGGGTTATTAGGCCCGAGAAGACAGGGAAGGAAGCAGATTGTCTGAGGGGGGAGACTAAAGGAGGGGCGATTGCCACAATTGAGTTGTGAAGGAGAGACTATGGAGTCTGGATCTAAGAAGTAGAGTTGGGAACTGTGAAGGTGTGTCTGAAGCAGAGACTGGAGAGGCTAAAGGCCGAGAGAGATCAGTGGCTATGGGAGGCGACATTGCGTGAGTGAGGTGAAACTGAAATCAGCAATAAAGAGCCTAGCGAATCACTTTCCTATGGTCAAAAATTAAGAAAAATAAAATTTATTTTTGGTTTTCGATTAACCATTGTGAATTGGTATTTTGGGACCCCTGAATTGAAAATTGTTTTTGCAATTCGGTTAACTGAACCATTGAATTTATAAATTTTGCCATGGTTAACCAATTTTTCATATTGATTTTCGATTCCGTTTTCGGTTTTGGATTTTTTTGCACACTCCTAGTAGAAGTTAAGAAAACATGAAAATATGGGTCATAATTTTTTAAAAAACCATACAAACATAATAGAGCAGTTGAAATATGTAAAAAACTGCAATAAGAAATTTGAAAATATATAAAAATTTTAAAATAGGATTTTTTTTTTTTTTGGGATAATGTCTTGTACTATAGAATCTTTAACATTCTTTCAACAGCCACTGGCTACTACTTGAAAGATTGGCCTAATCTTACCTCTCCCATTGATCAATTGATAATCACCCAACAAATGAAATTATTTTAGGCAAATCATTCTCGTGATTACTACTGTTTTTCCCCCAACATGTCATCTAGATCCCTAATGTAGCCTATCTCGATTCCCGTACATATTTTCTAAGTTTTTGCCAAATTTTTTGATGATAAAAACCTTTGATCTCATTTCCCTCCGCTTACAATATGAAACACTTTCCCCAAATACCTAAATGCTAGATTGAAATGCGAGGTCCGCTCGACTTGACATATGGATGCTCTAAAAGCTCTAGAGTGTAAAATTACGGTTTAAATTTCTTTAAAGTGCTGACATCGAGCATAACTCATTTTTTTTAGCAAGAATTAATCGTTATTTGAGAACCGTCTCAACTCAAAAAATTAAACTTATGATTGAAGGTCCAAGAATATGTTTTGTACTCCAACATGTCCTCCTTACGTAAATGTCCTTTGAGCTTGAAGTGTAAATATTGCAAAAACTCTCTTGACTTGCATAATAATTGAATATGGTGTTTAGGATATTCAAATTTGAAACCTCTCACTCAAAAAGGCTTTAATTGAATATAGTAGTGTTGATATTCCAAGTTGAAATTTCTCGCTCAAAGAGACTTTAATACTGTGTTTAACAATCATTTCAACCTTATATCAAAAACAAAAAAATCATCTCAACTAAAACTTCAAACTCATGGTTGAGTTTTCAAGAATATTTTTATCCGTAACACTTGTAATCTAATTAAGGATCATTTCATTAGGGATCTATCATCTCTTGACAAGTTGTAAGAAGACTAGTGCAGGCTTGCATTGTTGGGAAAGTTATGGCAAAATCAATGGTAGAAGAAGAAGAAGAACACTGTATCGTGGTGTAAATTAAATTTGCCGATTGCTCTCTAGGATTAACACAATGAGTCTTTGAACACATGCACTCGAGGCCAAAGACTTGTTAAACGCAGTGCATCAATTGCCCAGGAAAAGGAGAGAGCACAGTACAAGAGGAGAAGAGAAGAGAGATGATGTTTGTTGTATGTTCTATAGCTGAAGACAGCTTGTATTTATAGGTGCAGAAAGGCTGTTGGAATGGAGAGAAGCTAGTGGAAAAACAGGAGAACCACATAACTAATTCAATATAGCTGTTAGGCTCGAAAAAAGGAGAGCCTCATACTAATTCAATATAGCTGTTGCGTTCTTGCTAAACATGGTTGCTTGACTGCTAAAAATAGTTTTTGCTAGAGCTAAACATGGAGAAAAATTAGCATGTAATCACTGATTAGGAATGCCAACTAACAAAAATGGAATCTATTTTCTTCAAAAAGGTTAATAGATGAGGACCATACCCAAGCCCAACCCACGGCCATGATCACACTGTGCTTAGCTCAGATCGGGCAGGCGAGCCTTGTGTGCACGCATGTGGTGGTGGTGACACTCTCCTCACACCATTATAAAAACTAGGCCCAATGTTATTCAACAGGCCCAAAGAAGGAAGGTAAATGTAAACCCCACTCCGACCCCCAAACCACTTATGTGGGACTAAAAGGGATGGGAAAAGCAAGGGGCTAGTAAATGCCATTACACACAACAATCTCCCACTAATGGCATATAGACTAGTAAAGAGAAGATCCAGGCAAAGAAAGGATTAGGCAGTTAAGCATCAATATCTTTCAATTGAATTAATACGTAGTGAAGTAGGGCAATAACTATGTTTATCGAGTCAATGAATCTTGAACTTAATAGACCCTGATTGAGACCCCCACATCACATATCAACTCTCATGGACACTGCGTATTTCGCGATAACTAACTAGCGCCTTTTAGAGCCATGCACACATCTTAGGTCTCTTAATAACTTTGAGTCTCTCATAGAAGGCGACCAAACCTTCACACTTACGTAGGTAATTCCATCAAGTCCATCTCAACATGGGCCGCCATAATCATGGCTATGGAATCATTCAGAGCACAATGCTGCTCAACTTCACTTGAATCAAGCGGTGAATCCATCAAGTGCATCTTAATAGCACCACCCCAATGGGCCATGTATCCATTAAAAACATGAGAGCTCAATCTCTCATAAGCACTGCCGCACGTTACAAGGATGAGAATGTAGTGTGTATTGAAGGTAATATGGCTTCATTCGACCACAAGAGAGCATCCACCATATACCCTCAAGTCATAGGCTTGAGTCCCATCCCCCTTGACGTATCAAGAACGACTCTCCTAGTCAATCCCTTAGTGGATCTGCCATATTTTTCTCGAATCTCACATATTCTAAGGAAATGATGTCGTGTTTTAGTAGTTGCTTTACCGCATTATTTCTGATGCGGATATGTCTCTTCTTTCCATTATATGCACTATTGTGTGCAACTCTGATTGTTCCCTGCGAGTCAATGTCAAGGGAAATAGCCATAGTCTGCCTCCCCCACAGTTAAGGCTATCAAAAGTTAACCTAATATGATTACCGACCCAAACTGAACACGAGATTAAGTAGGTTTGAGTAAAAATTTTCAATCCGTTTAATTAATTGGATTGATACGTTTAGCTCGTTTAATTAATTAGTTTAGATTCAGGTTGAGAATTTTGATACAAAAAAAATACCTATGCAACCTGTTTAATTAAATGGATTAAATAAGTTGATAAATTTACCCAATTACCATGTAATTTTTAGGGAGAATTGTGAAAATGTGGGATTTAATGAAGTTGATATTTGTGTTTGTGATTGTGATTCTTGTGAGTCATAGACAATTGTTGCATTATGATGCTATATTAAAATCAAAAAATTGATTTAGAATGTTCGATAATCATATTTTAGTCAAAATGTAAAGCAGCTAAACAGCAACTGGATAACCTGAACCTAATCCGTTTATATTAAACAAGTTAATAGGTAAAGTTCAGGTCAGCCCGTTTAAAAAAAATAAACAGGTACAAGTCAAGGCTTTGAACTCATTTTCAGGTCGAGGATTTATCAAGTCGTTTATGTTCAACACGAACACGAATTCGACCCAACCTGACCTGTTGACAACCTTACCCATAGTGGCATATCTGCTAATAGACCTTTTAGTCATTCAGCTTCTTGACCTTCCAACTCAAGAGTAACAAATTCAGCTTCCATGGTGGATCGAACTATACATGTCTACTGAGCAAACTTCTACGAGATAGCTCATCCACCGAAGGTAAATACATAACCATTAGTAGAACTAATTCATCATTATCACAGACTCAGTTTGTTCACAAAGTCCTTCAAACATAAAAGAAAATTTACTAAAATTCAAACACCAGCCCATAATACTTCTCAAGTACCGAAGCAATCAAAATAATATATCCCAATGCTCTTTACTAGGATTATGAGTATAATGACTCAATCGACTAACAGCATCAGCAATGCCAAGTCAAGTATAGTTTATAAAGAACATTACACTTCCTATGATTTTAGCATGCCTAGTTTGCGAGACCCTAGACCCTTTATCCTTTTTAAGATGTAAGTAAGGGTCATAAGGAGTACTCACTGGAAGCATATCAAAACAATTAAATTTCTTTAACATCATTTTAATGTAATGAAAGAAAAACTCTCATTGGTCTTTCTAATCTTAATCCCTAAGATTACATCAGCTTCACCCATGTGCTTCATTTCAAAATGAGAAGACAACAATTTTTTAGTCTCATTAATAGTATGCACATTAGTACCAAATATCAACATGTCATCCACACATAGACATATTATCACACAATTTGAACCAATTACCTTTGACTGTACACAAGAATCAGAGGTGTTCACAACAAAGCTACTTTGTACTACTGTGCTATTAAATGTTTCATGCCACCATTTAGGAGCTTGCTTAAGGCCATAAAGAGATTTCCTAGGCTTGCATACTTTATTCTCCTGTTGAGGAGTTGTACAACCCTCAGGTTAGGTCATATAAATCTCTTCCTCTAGTTCACTATTAAGGAATGTTGTTTTCACATCCATTTAATGCACTACAAGACCATGGATGGCAGCTAAGGCGACCAAAGTTCTAATGGTGGCTATCTTACTCACAGGAGAATATGTGCCGAAATAGACAATCCCTTTCTTTTGGTTAAATCTCCTATATCATCAGTTTAGCTTTATATTTATCAATAGAACCATAAGATCTTAATCTTTTGAAGATCCATTTACTAATAATAGAGTTACAACCTTTATGTATTTCAACCAACTCCTAAGTTTAATTAGACACTATGGAGCCTACTTCACTTTTAATGGATTTTTTTTTTCAGAAACTAACATCTATAGATCTCATAGCCTCTTTATAGGTTTGTGGATCTTCTTCAATAAAGAAAGCATATACTAGTTCTTCAGACAGGAAATTAATATCAAGGTCTTCAATCAAAAAATTAGTGAGGAAGTCAAAACCAAACCTAGTCTCAACTCTAGGTCTCTTACTCCTCCTAGGTTCATCAACTGAGATTCTAACACTAGAAATGGAATATGATAAAGGCACATTATCATGCATAGGTATGGTTTCATGCAAAGTAGTAGAATCATTAATTTTCAAAGGAAATACATGCTCAAAAAATTCTACATCCCTAGACTCACTAATAGAGAAGTTATTCAATGACATGAGTTTGTAAGCAGCACTATTTTGGGCATAACCAATGAACACAGAATTGAAGGTTTTAGGACTATGTTTTCTCGTTTGAAATCAGGTAGGAGAACTTTAGCCAAATACCCCCACACCCTTAAGAAACTTAAATTAAGAGCACATCCTTTCCATAGTTCATAAGGGGTTTGGTCTAACTTCTTATGGGTACTCTATTAAGAATATAGCAAGTAGATAAGATAGCTTCCCCCCCTCCCATATTGTCAGGAAGTTTCGAAGTGAAAAGCATGACATTTATCATTTCTTTAAGAGTTCTATTTTTGTATTCAGCTATCCCCTTTTTTAAGGAGTACGGGGTTCACCAACCTCATGTATTATACTATTTTTCTCACAAAAGGCTGTCAGAAAGTTAATTTCATATTCTCCACCCTTATCGGTTCTAGGCCTCTTAATCTTTTGATCAAGTTGATTTTCTACCCCTGCTTTATATTTAAAAAAACATTTCCTTAACCTCATTTTTGGACCTAAGCAGGTAAACTTTGGTATACCTAGAGTAGTCATCTATAAAGGTGATGCATCACCTTGTTGGTAAAAATTAAGAGTTCAAAACAAATGCTGCAGGCGTATGACTGATATCGTAGTACTTGAGGGTCGAATCCTCAGGGACAACGTGAGATTTTTAGGTCATTTAGAAAGAAAATAGTAACTTAATTATCTTAATGTCAACTATGCTAGCCTAAGTCGAAACATTCAAAGAAACATAAGAAGTTAAGTTAAGTGATCCTAAATCAAAATTACACCTAACTATTCTATTTAGCCAAATATGAGAAAATTTAGGGAATTATGCATTAATTAGTTGTAACTGGCTACTAGAATCAAAACCTAAACTATCTAACCTAATTTAAAATCATCATTTTACCATATTCTAACACTAACACTCTACTAACGATTAACAAGATAACAAGATTAACAATCCACTAACAGATTATCTTCACTATCAAATTACCATCATTCACAGATTATCGAGTAAATGGTTAACAAGCTGACTACAGTATTATCACCAACAAATTAACAATCCACCAATAGAATAACATTTCACCAACAGAATAACAATTCACCAATAGATTAAAAATCCACCAGCAAGCAAAATCTATCAGAAATAGATAACCATTTACTCGGTAGAAACAGAACATGAGTAGTCATGAACATGGCCAGAAACAGAGCAAGTAGGAACTCGGTAAAATAGGGCACGAACACAGAACAGTTCTACTGAAAACGAAGGCAAGAGGGGAAGGGGAAATTGGGCCAGATGCAGACCTGGGAGTTAAGCACACTGACTGCAACCACTCGAAAACTTGATGAAATTTACACTCAAAATTGGGGAAGGGGGAATCGAAACATTCAAGCTAGAACAGTTCGAGCCTCTCATCTTTGCAGCTCAGCCGAACATCAATGGTGATTTTGCCATTAATAACAAGCCAACATAGAACAGAGGAAGGGGGAAGAAAATTGATTGCAATTCAATTTAAATGAAACCAAATCCTCAAAAATCGTAAGAGTAGCCGTAAACCAAATGAAATCAGTGTTTAATTACAACCTATTTGAAAATTGCAACTATCTAACATTAAACCCTAACCCTAGAAATCGAACAATTCGCTTCTGAATGAAAAGGGATTCAAAAGAAGAATGAACCAAAATTAAAACCTAGACTGTCTAACCTCTCTTTCAATGGCCACTAGCTCCATTTATACTCGAACCCAATTGCAATGCTTCGATTCTCGACCATTGATTTGGGGGTGTCATGGATGGTGAAGATGGTGCTGCCGACAGGATGTGCTGGCACCGTTAGCGTGAAATGCGGTGGAGGGTGACAACGATGGTGATGAGGTGGAAGAGAGAGAGGGAGAAGGTAGAGAGAGGAGAGATGGGGATGGCGATGGTGAAGGCAGGGCATCGGGTCTCTGGGCTCTGGGGAAAGAAGAGGGACGCGAAGAAGAGAGAGAATGAAGGGGGGTTTTAATGGCTAGACCGGGTTTCCTCTGGACTGGTTCTCAGTTTTTGAGTCGGTTCAGCGTAGTATTGGACCGGTTTTTGACAATTTTGCCCGGTTCCCCAATTCTCGACATTTTTCCCATTTTTCTCGCATTTTTGGCAATTTATTCGAAATTATTCAAAACCCGCGAAATAAAATAAAATCAGATAAAAACCTTAAAAATACGATAAAAACGAGCATAAAATTAGTGTAAAAGTATATTAAAAATAGCTCATTTTTAGTGCGAACAAATGCCCCCACACCAAGATTTTGCTCGTCCTCGAGTAAAAAAAAACTAAACTAACTAAAAGAAAATGGAAAATAAGAAAAGAAAATCCTAACTCACTGTCGTAGGAATCACGGTTGCATTTAGCGTATATAACAAGCCCTTTAAACCTCCTGGTCTCCTAAGTGGACGAGTGAGGTCTCGTGAAGGTTTCTAAGTGAAATACCCACAAAATTATTCCAAAAATAAAAGAAAATCTTTTTGGTTTTTTCTCAAAACTGATATGTATAAAATCTGGGAAAAATATGCACACATCTCTAATCAGCTAAATCACCCATGTACTCAATTATTAACCTGCATATATACAGAATGTACTTCAAAGCCCTCTACCTCCTAAGTGACATCAAAGCACTAATTTTTCACCCCATTGAACATCAAGATTTTGAATCCATCCCAGTATTCGTGTGCAAGTGTATCACCATTTTGGGGTTTAGATTTACCAGAAT
>NCQV01103909.1:0-14069 GCA_002740545.1 Lophocereus schottii
TGTATGTATGTATATATAGTTATCAAAATGTAACTATTCATCTTGCAATCCATTTTAGGTATATAGTTATAAGGATCCACCTACCCTTGGGTGCGATCACCATGAATGATCGAGCTTGTAAGCTAGGTACTTTTTATATTTTTCTAGAAATTACAGATTTCTTGGTAGGTATAAGTATGCTTTTTCTAAAGACTCTATTTGCCCCCACGTACAACCAAACTACTTGAATAGGTCTTTAAGATACAGAGATAGGACTCTAAGTGTCCAAGACATGATAGAAATTTTAGGGATTATAGTGATAATATAACTCTCTTGATCATTCCCATCAAGGCATTATCATTCACATGCCACCATGCCACATATTTATAGAGATATTCACACCTCTTCATGAAAGGATAGCATCCTTTCACAAATACCATTTCGAAAGGGACATATCTCTTCGTAAACACACCTTTTTCATTGAAAGACACCCTTTCATTAAAAGGTATAAGTTAGTTAATCATCTGAACTAACTTGTACCTCTTCATAGATAATTAATCAAATTAATTATTTACTAAAAGGTACATTGCAATAAGTAATTATCAAGTAATTAATTATTATTTAGGCATAACTCAAAAATATATTTGCATAACCATTTTTATGGAAATAATTATCTTACAAAATTTCCATCTAATGGAAATTACTCCAACAGGTGCATAATATGTCATTAAACAACTTATTACATGAAGAATGTTGATACTTAAACTGAATAATTTTATATTTCTTAGAGTTGATCTCAACTTGACACCAAACACTATTAATTTGGGCCTATTTGTGCTTCATGGGTTTTATTGAACTTTTGGACTCGAATTTAGGCATTGTTCTACTGCACCCCCAAGTACACAAGTTGGGGTATAAATTTCAACATTCGGTAATTAAAAAGAAGATGCCTTTTTAGGCCTAACTGTAGAAAGGGAAGTTTTGTCCTGATGGAGGCAGTAGTTTTAGTCATGCTCTAATTCACAATCCTAGTACTTCAATTGCCAGATGCAATACTACTTTTGCGGATCCTTCATATGCAAATCTGGCACTCTCCTTCGAACATTAAAGGATGGCATTCTTAGAAGCCATGTCTTCTTCAAAGGAGTGTAGAGCTTATTAATTGGCCCAAAGAAAGAGATGAGAGGTGCAGATTGTCCCACCGAGCTTGATAAAAGTTTGCAGACATAAATTTCCAGCCTAAAATAAATGAGACAAAAAATTTAGAAGCAAATCAAATTATTGTGTTTGATATTGTATGTATGTTTACAGTTACTAAATTGAATCCAATTAAAGCGATATCCTAATTCGATCTCCTAGTAACTTGAGCCATTCGAGGGCATGAATGCTTGATCTCGATCGATGCAGAATCAATAGATGAACTTTGAAATAGTTCTTGATCTTGAATGGTATATAGTTGATTGTGCCTTCTAAAGCTCACAAATTTTGATATTTGTCGCTTGATAGCTAGATTCTGATTGTTGTCTGAGCCTGTGAGTCCTACAAATATTGAAAATCGAATAGAAGGCCTTAGGGATCAGCCCCTAAAACAACAAAGATGATGCCAAAAGTAGTGGGAGATGTGTGGTGCTATTGCAATAGTTGCTTACGACCGGCGATGGTATCTAGTGAGAGGTAGATAGCGGTGGGTGGCCCACTAATAGTGGCGTCAGTGCCGGGCAGGGGCAAAGGAAACCGTTCGGGGGCTTGTTTGCCCATCTAGAAGAATGGTGGGGCCTGCGGCTAGCGTCTAGAGGCCACAACGATAGGCGGCGAGTCCAGTCGGCACTGCATAGTGGTAGAACAGGGGCGATAGTGGCAGAAGAGAGGGAGCTCGACAGCAAAAATGGAAAGGAGGGATGCGTGCACAGGGAAGATGGGAAAGAAAGAAGCCTCTATTGGCTTTAATAATCTGCTAGATTTTTTATAGTCATTTATTCTTGTTTTGCCTTTTTCTTTTTCATTTGTCCTAAAACTTTAGCTCTCTCCTCTATTCTCAGGGACTATCGGCTCATGGTTGTGTCTATTCTTTACCCCAAATAAATTTGCGCATCACAACTCCTCCTCCATTTTAACCAATAATTTTATTTCTCCTATCTTAATTAACATAATTGTTTTACATTCACACTTCCCCCCATTTGATTTTTAGTAAGATTTATACAAGAACTTTGTATATTATTTTTTTAAAAAAACTCTAAATTTCGCCCACATTAGATTATATGTGCATTTGTAATCATTTTTATTTCATTTATTCACATTAGGATTTTATAAACGTGGTAAAAGTAAGTCAACTCATAAATTATTCTTAGCAAATATCTTCCATTAAGATTATAACTTTTAGTCATCTTTGTAAGTATGCTAATTTATATTCTTTTATAGGCATTGAGTGATCTAACACGAAGTAGCACCAAGTCTTATTTTTAGGCTACTTTCTCATCTCAACTTGTAATCACTTAAATATTTCAAATGCTACATTGGACTGCAGTGTTTAACCTTGTTAAACTGAGATTAATTAAAGTTATTAAGATGACTTAGGTTTGGGCTATTAGAGTTTTCGCCTCTTAAATAAGTTTCATCCCTGAAACTTACAAATTGAATGAAGGACTCGATTACCTCAAAATAAATAAGGATATTTGTTTCTAATTTCTTCCTTATTCCTCCAAGTGGCTTCTGATAAGGCATCATGAGCCCATGAAACATCAACTAGAAGTATGCTCTTATTAAAGAGTTATTTAATTCTACAATGTAGCATCTGCACTGAACCCTCCTGATAAACTAAGTTCTCAGTAACCTCTATAAACTTCATCTTAATGTCATGATTAGGGCATGAAACATATACCCTAAGCTGTGGTCTAAACATATTAAGCATACGCTTGAGTTCTGTTGGTAAAGCCAACTTCTAGCCACTGAATTTAGCTTCACACTAGCCCAATATGTCTAAGATTGAATTTCCTTGTAACATTAAATCACTTGATACAGTTCAGGGGTGATACTCTAGAGAATGTTTCATCTCCAACTAAGAATTCTAATGGCCCCATCTTTTTCATTGGTGTAGCTCTTTTGTCAACTCTGGATAGTTGTGTCTGCTCTTGTATCCTCCTTACCTTCCGACTGGTTTTTCCGGTTAGCTTCAGCCGTACGATCAATGCTCCTTCTAACTCACGCCAACATCTCTAATATGGACTTAAGTCTATAGTACCCTAAAGGGCTAACAATGAGAGGACATCTTATGTTTTACCTTACATCTTTGAACCTACTTATTTACATAAGCTCCCTCATTAGACTAATCAAAGATTTACTAGATCTAATTTTGACATTCTTGTCAAATATGTCCAAAGAAAGAAGGATGAGAAGGGTAACCAAGTGAACCGTTACTCTAGCAAGAAACAACAATGAAATTTGAAATGATTGATAAAGGAAAGATTTCCATGAGATGATTAGGGTAAAGATAGCTATGAATGTATTAAGAATTCCAAAAGTGGAAGGCCATAAGAACCACGAATTGCAGATACAGACATAAGAGAGGTTTGAAGAATTCAGAACCATCTTAAAAGAGAGAGGTGATTCAATTACACTCAGGGTTAGTGATTGAGCTACAAATAAAATGGCAGCGATTAAGTTTCGAGAAGGTGTCCTTTTGACAAAAATCAATATAATGCGTGTGATAGATCAAATTAGACAGGCAAAGTGTAGAACATTATGGATTTATTATAAAATGAATTTGTAGGAGTATTCCCTTTATCATATGAAGCAAATTCAATAAAAGTCATAAGACTGAGTAGAGAAGAGTCAAGAAAATTCATGAGGAGTGGGATTTAGTAGGAAGAATGGTGGAGTTACAACATTAAAGATTCGCCCATATTAATGAAAATTGAATTACATTCCTAATTCCAGCAAGTTATATGGGCTTATTATGATGAATAAATGGATTGAGGCCATATTATATGAGTACACTTTTAGCGAAATGGAGAATGAGATGGTGAAATCAAAAGTAATGGAATGTCAGAGACCATTTAAGATCAAATAAGAATGCATTATGTAGTGAACAGCACGATTTGAAGACACAGTTGACCATGCTAGATAGAATTTACAAGTACCCTTCATAATCCATAGGACTCCAAAATTTGAAATGGAAAGAGGAAATTGAATAGCATTAGAAAGAAGATAAATTTAAAGAGAAGACAACTTTATCACATACCAGAAATATTAGAAGAAAGAGTGTCATACGGAAGGCAAGCTTTAATTGGTAGGCTTTGGATGTCAAATGAGATTTTTTAAGAAAATGTTCTAGATCAAATAACATGTGGCAAAGAAATGAGGTCAATAAACAAATCAAGAAGACCAAAGGAAACATATAGGTCAATGAATGCAAATAATGAGATTATTACTGATGTAAAATTTTAATTAAAAGAACGGATGACAGATAGTAATGAGGGGCAATGAAAATAGGATTATGAGGCTGTCATAATAAAATAATTGTTAGCGTGTATGATTCCAAAATAGATAGCAATAAAAGTGAAATGGTACCAAACATTAATTACTCAAGGGAATGAATGTTTGATATCAATTTAAAAACCAAGTAAATACTATAAATGGATGATTTAAGTGGTGATCAAATGTTCAATGGGAAGCCAGATGCCGCTAATTGCAAAGGACAAAACATACAAGGTACTGACTCAAGTTGAAACTATAGAATTGTCCATTTGTGCTATGTTTCTCTTTTGGGATCCTTAGAATGACAACATTCATACGACTATGGGTTAATGGGAGTTAAAGTGACGATGGTGTCCTTTTCTCAAACTTGAGGTGAAAATGATTAGACATGCGAGAAGAGAGACTTTTCAAAAAGTATCTTTCATTAGTTATGGTACAATCCGTGCATGGTTCTATGTGATGAGAAGAAGAGTTACGACGATCAATTAGAACCAAATAAAATACCAAGAGCATAAGGTTAAAAGAGCACCCGAGGGGGACGTAGTGGATGATGTGGAAAACAATCTTGTCTTACATTCCAATGGCCACTGGAGAAACTCAAACAACACTCATAAGAACATATGATAGGAAACTCTAAAAAGGGTTAAGGAAGGAGGTGAAAGTATTTCAAAAAGGAAAAACTTTACTCATCAGCATATTGTACTTAAAATTCTAAGATAAAATAAAAATTATGGGTAGATACAATTAATTAAAGGATGCTGGTAGAAAGAGAGGAACAAGAATCAAGGTTTGTTATAAATAAGATGGGTACCAATTAATAATGAAAGCAGAATACTAAAAGTGACATGAGCAAGGTAGAGGTGCTACTCTAATTGATGGCTGCAATTGCATAGCAAGGTTGATTTCATAGAACAATTCATTGTTGAAAGGATAATCAGTAAGGTTTTGTTAAGGTAACTAGGCAATTTTGTAAAACAATTGATTAGTAGGACTCTAACAATGATTATGGGTTATATTGTGCTAGAACGGAACCTATGCATGGCTTGAAATTAGGGAAAAAAAAGCAAAGGTTCTTACCACATCCTTAAGTAGGAACTTAAGCCCATGGAACATTATATCTATAGATATGGTTTGCCACATGAATTAATAAGTGATCAGGGAAGCCATTTCAGAAAGGAAGTAGCAACTATACTCGAAAAATATAAGATTCAACTTCATAAGTCGTCTCCTTGTCGTCCTCAGGCAAATGGGGTAATAGAAACAGCTAACAAAAGTGACCAAAGGATAATTAAGAAAATGGCTAAAAATTATGAAGGCTGGCATGAGAAACTCTCATTTGCTTTATGGGGGTACAGGAAGTTAATTTGTACCTCCACGAGAGTAACCCTATAACCCTTGGTATACGAAATGGAAGCCATACTCCTAATTCAAACAGTAGCACCCTCACTTAGGGTAATTACAAAAAGACAAATCTTAGAGCCAAAATGGGCAAAAGCCTGATATGCAGAGTTAGGGATGTTAGATGAAAGAAGGCTTAGGGCGTTACATAACATCTGGATTTACTAAGCCTATATCTTAAGAGCCTTGAACAAGAAAGTAAAGTTGAAGGATCTCTAAGAAGGCGATCTAGTTTCAAAGGACATAAGGGCCTTGATACGGGACCTAAGAGGACAATTTAGACCTAATTAGCTTGTCCTATACATCTAAAAAATGTCTTACCCATAGGAGCAATGAAGCTTATGGATAAGAATGGAGAAAAATATCCTCAATATACCAACTTATATAGTTGAAGAGGTATTATGCCTAAAACATCCGTAATAGACTTTTGATTCATGGTTAAACCCATAGCAGGTTCTAAAAGGCCCATGCTAAGGCCCATGCAAAAAAAAAAATATAATAATGATAAAATGTGCAATTAATAAGCTACGAAGGCCTGATTTTGTACCTCGGATATGCAGGAAGCCTAACGGCCTAACCTAATACCTAATTATTTGCACGTAAAAAAAGATAAAAAGAAAAAAGGCTGGGACCCAAAAGAGCAAGTCCAATAGGCCAGTCATGATAGAGATATTGGCTAGATTCGCATAAAAACTGGGTCAATTTCCTTGTCAACTTGGGTCGATCCAATTTCTTTCTCGCAATAAACAAGTTTAGTCCAGTGAACAAAAAAAGAAAGAGAGAAAAGGAAAAAGGTTATAAAATCAAGAAAAGCGCAAATAGTTAAGGTCTTTTAATGGTGATAGGAGGAAAGTCAATACTTTTATTCATATCGAGAAAATTTTAAGAACATACAACTTTAAAATAAAGTCCTATCAGAAAGTACTAAACTTTATTCCAAAGGAAACATATAAAGAGGCAAGGAAGTTCCTAATCCTACTTAAACTTCTTGTCCTTCATGTTCAAGCAGGCTCTCTTTTCGGGGGTAGGATCCTGAGCTCTCTTCTTTCTGTTCTAGGATGTGTCATTCTCAGTCGTTTCTTTCTTAGTAGTGTTCTCCTTAACATAAAGATCCTTCATTATCTCTGCCTCACATTCAGTCATCCACTTCAGATAATGTTCCGAGACTTGTGGAGATCACGGGATAAATGACATTGCAATAGTAGGAAAATGAAGTCAATTGTCCATCTAACACTTCAAGTGAGATTGATCGTTCTTGCAGGAACTAAAGATGATGCAATCTAATGTAGGGATACATTGTTTATGACCAAATTGCCTTATTTCATAACACAAAAAATAGTAAGTACTAATGAATAGGCCAATGAGATGGACATGGGCAAGACTTTTCCCTTTGATCACAATTTGTTGTATGCGCCTCCACCAAATGTGCCAACGAAAATAGACATCTTTCTCTAAAAAGTTGATTTAGTTTTCCATGGATTGATCCTTAAAACATCTCATCCTTTGGCAGAATTGAGAGCTTAGGTGCACATCCACATTCCTTGGAATTTCTAGTAGTCTAGATGCTCTACTAGCCAAATCTCAAAAAGAAAAAGAAAAAGTGAAGAAGAGTCAGCAAAATCTAGGAGAGATAACAGTTGGTTTCTAGCCCAGAAAAGGGGCACAACAAAAAAAAGAAAGCGTAACAGAATATAACAAAAAAAAAAGAAAGGGAGGGCAAGGCCGAGACCTTATCGAGTTCCTATACCCAATAGGTCAGAGGCCCAGTTGCAGCAGCAATGGGCTGTCTGAGAAAAATTGATCTTGGTGATGGTAGATGCGGTTTGAACACAAGATAGTCTCAACAACGACGGGCGGCATGGGTGACGGGCCATAGTGCACTACCTCTAGAATGCTCAAAAGCATCACAGGCCCACTATTTGCATAACCACCCATAAATAGGAAAACCCAAAGAAGACAAAGGAGGGTAGCCCTAAGCCTAATCGTACTATCAAGGGCAGGGCTATTCTTCTGAAAGTTAAGGGATTATGACCATAAAGTCTACTTCACCCCAAAAAGTATGGTTGTCACATCCTCCTTAATAGATCTAGCCATATAAAGAAGGAAGATCCTCTAGGGATCTAAGGTAGAATAGGAGGGCAGTAAAGGAGACAACCAACAATATCACTAAAGTGCTCCACTAGTGGACATAATTCATGCTTCCTAATGTAGAAGACGTGCATCCCAAAATTCCAAAAAAGTGGCAGCATCTCTAAGGGAATCCCAGGAAATATTAACTTGATGGAGGTGAAGACGAGCACTCAAGTGAAGAATCTTAAGGTCGTATTTATCGGCGACATTAAGGGAAAAGAGCCAAGAAGTTAACATCTTTTTAAATGACATTGTGATTTCTTTTTTGAACTTATGTGATCTCACTGGCAATTGATAGAAATTAGCGGACCCAGAAGTGTCAATTTATAGTTGCAAAAATCTGATCAAAATCCACGTAAAATTTAGCCATCTGTTTTCTAAGGAATTGGCCAAGTTGCACAACTTCATGGTGTTAACAATCCAGTCTAATTTAGATTGGGCAAGAGCACCAAATCTAATCTGGACTTGGTAGAGAGGCCCGGTGGGATACCACCTGGTATCCAGGCTGAGCTGCCACCTGTTTCCTTCCTACTTATTATTTTTTCTACTTCCTGGCTATTAAAATTGGATTGATTGTAATGCAAATAGTATTCGATAAAGTGTTTGAATTATTACTTAGGACCATAAAGCTTCTCGATACATATCATATCCTTTTTCTTTTTGTATCTTTTTATTTTTAGCAAAAATATGGCCTATTGTGTGATAGAGTCATAGTGAGCTTGTATAAGCATTTGCATGAACCTAACATTATATAAAAAGGTGAAATTACATAACAACATTTTAGGCAAAGCATTATACATAGAGTTAATAACATTGCCTCTACTAATTATCTAGGAACTCACTACTACTTCCACCAAAGAAGTAGTCAATATAACCAGAAGTAAAATAAGAATCAATCAAGGCATGACTAGTGCCTATGTCAGCTTGAGGATTATCCCTAGGGGCCTAGCAATGGGAAGGAGGGTTAATAAGCACACTGTAGAGGAAGAATCACGATATAAAATATAGGGTGCATAAAGTTCTCCCAAAGAGGCAAACAAAGCATAAGGATCTGTAGGATCGTAAATTTTAAGTGGTTCTACCTCTAATTGGGAGGGCTTCTTTCTTTGGAATATCAAGACTAATGAATGTTTTGAGCTCCAATACAAGAATGTGTTCTGCAATAAGAGGCGTGAGACCTCTAGGGGTAAGAATCTTCTTTAGGTCTCTGTGGTACAAATGAAGAAAAGTCCATGAAAGGGAGCAAGATGCAAGGTCAACTCAAATAGAGAAACTCACCTCATCAGTTCAAGGATGATGGCAAGTGAAAAGGTTTATGAATACCCTCCTCAAGGAGTAGAAATGGTGTAGTATTACCCTAGACTATTGGTAGTTATACTGGAAAGAAGAGAATAGTCAAAAGGTTTGGAGTCCAGCTTGACTCCAATGAAATAGAGGATCCAATACCCAAAAAAAAAAAGTAAGCAACAAATTTAACCCAGTTAAAGCAAGTGGAAAAGGAAGCTCCAGGCACCCCAATTCGAGAATCAATGTGATGCGCAACAAGAACCCAAATTAGTCACTGAAAGTTGATTAGGTCCATAATTCACTTGTTAGTGAAGGATTACAACAAATAAAGCTTATAGCACAAGCTATCCCAAAATTTCTAATTTCGTAGGTCAACTTTCAGCTATTTTTTGGATGATCAAATACTCTTCAAAATTAGTATTTGAGCTATGGATGGAAAGCCCCATAATTCTATTTTTCATAAAGGCTCGAATCACATTTACAATCTAAATATTGAGAAAGTTATGGACTATTAACCGAGCAAGGGTCAGTCCAGGGCTAGAAAATGCGTAGTTTTAATTATAAGCGTAATTGGAGAGGATACAATTGTAATCTCAGAGATTAATTAGTATGAGGTGTTGTTACACACACAAAGACAGATTTGCCAAGTGGCGATACCTCCATTGGTGGAGTAGAGCATTCTCAAAGATCTCTAGTAAATGGATGATGAATCCTAAAAAAATATAACTCATCATGATTGCAATTATCTTAAAGATTTTGATTTATTTTTCTAAGATGGTTTATAAGTCTCCTATTAGCCCACTTGCTGCACCAATTTACAGCAAATTCCCCTTCTGATTGTGTATTTATAGACCTAAATGCCTCTATGGAAATTCAGAGTTATTGAATGATCTGAGAGCTTGAAGCTTGGTGCTTTTCTCAAAATCTCAAAACCTTTTTCTCTCTATGGAGGGTGGTGATTTGAGTTCATCCCTTTAAGGGTTAGAGGGTGGGTTGAGTTAATCTAGGTGGTGGTTTCACCTTTAGCCTAGATATTTATCCTTTGGTTATTATTGCTACTAGCTTACTCAAACAAAATCTACGAGAAATCTTTCTTGCTTGATGGATGATCTTGGCTTGATGTTGTGATCTTGTTGGATTATCATTGTTATTTTTTGGTTTTTCTCTCTGTTGGCCTTTTGGGGGGAGATTGGTTTTCATCAACATCCTTATAGGCTCATCTTCATAGATTTCTTAACTTTATTTAGTCAAACGAAATTCACTGTGTGTCATTTGGTTTCAGAGCCTAAAGATCGTATCTCTTGGTAAGCACCCATTCCATCAATTCTTATTTTGGAATTGCATAAAGTTTTCTCCTTTCTATACCATTTTTGGTCTTAGTTCCCTCGATAAATCTCTTATCCAGTACACAAGGAACTTTAATTGTAGCTACAACACAATCCCTAACCTGAACACGTCCCCAAAACTCCGTAAAAAAGCCAAACACACAAAGCCAAAAATTTGGGACTGTCACCTTATGCCACTTGGCACGCCCATGCAAAATCCTGTACTTTAAAATTTTAATCCAAAAATTTAGCATGACCAACCCATGCTGCTTGGCATAAGCATGCCCCTTTCCTGCATTCTTGGTTCCTATTCCAGAGATCTGGCATGACCCCTTGTGCCATTAAGCATGACAGCGCCCCCATATTTTTCATTATTTTCCTGCCTGTACTCCTTCAGTACGGCTGTGCCTCCTCTATTTTCTCCTCCTTTTACATCTTTTCACCTTACGAACTACCAACCATGGTAAATATGGGAGGTCTTCTTAACAAGCCCATGAGATAAATAAGGAAATTATTGAGCTTCAAGCTTAAGCAGGAAAGCTTAGTACTCAAAAGAAGAAGGTCATAAAAGATCCTCCTTATTTTAATAGTATTAGTTTGGGTCCTATCATCTATTTGTGATGGGTTCAAACACTTGAAGATTATTTTGAGGCAAAAGGATGCTCGGGAAAAGAGAGCTCCTTGATAGCTACTCCAGGACCCCAAGGTTATGCCTTATTGGTTTAAAAACCTTAAGACAGAGAGAGCTCTTCAAGGGAGGCACAAAATCAAGACTTGGACTAAGCTTAAGTCGCACATGGATGTAAGATTCAACCCATAACAACTTATTAAAAACAACTCTTGGAAGGAAAACCAATTGTATCTAAGAGAAGATATTGGTAGAAGAAGAAAAGCCTATTTTAGTTGCAAGTAAAAATGAGCCTATTCTGGGTTTTGGTTAAACAAGTGATGAGCAAAACATGGTCATGGATGAGAGCTTTCCTAAAGCTTCGAATCTAGAATCGACCTCACTAAAACGTCACGTTGAAGAAATCGTGGAAGTTTAACTTCATGATCAAATTGATGAGGGTATAGTGATCCAAGTCCAAGATCAATAAGTTGAGGCTATGCGCTTAGAAGGGAATAGCCTACTTAGTTCCTCAATCATACCACTTGGAAATAAGCCACGCCAAACTTGAGAATCATAAGGTACCATAATGTGAGTTAGATATTAATCAGTACATTTCTGTTTGAAACAACCTTATAAGCATTGGGGTTGGTGGAAAATAATCTTAAGTTCTATTAGATCATAATTTCTTTAAAAACACTTATGTGTTCAAAAATGCTGGGATTCTTAGCACCATGATATTTTTAAGATGAAAAGGGTGCCCCTATCTTACATGGGTAACAATCTTTGGGAGTGATCCAATTGGTCAAAAGGATTTGAGGACAAATCCTTCTGAAGAAGGGGAGCTTGTTGTGGAGGAAGAACCCAAGTCATCCCTCCAAAGTTGATTAAGTCCATAATTCACTTGTTAGTTGTAGATTATGACCAATAAAGCTTCTAGCACAAGATATCCAGAAATTTCTAATTTCATGGGTCAACTTTCAGCTACTTTTTAGGATGATCAAATAAGCTTCAAAATTAGTTTTCTAGCTATGGATGAAAAGCCCCAACATTCTATTTACCAACAAGCCTTGAGTCACATTTGGATTCTCAGTATTGATAATGTTATGGAATATTAATCGAGCAAGGATTAGATTAAGGCTAGAAATGCACGGTTTTAATTGTATGCTTAATTACAGAGGACACAATAATAATCTGGGAGATTAATTATCATGGGATGATGTAACGCACACAAAAAAAGATTTGCAAAGTGACGCCACCTCCATTGGTAGAGTAGAGCCTTCTCAAAGCTCTCTAGTAGATGGAGGACTAGGGAAAATATACCTCATCTTGATTGAAATTATCTTAAGTATCTTGATTTATTTTTCTAGGATATTTTATAAGCCTCCTATTAGCTCACTTGCTCACTAATGTACAGCTAATTTTCTCTCTAATTGGGTATTTATAGACCCAATTACATCTATGAAAATTTAGACTTATTGAATGATATGAGAGCTTGAAGCTTGATGCTTTTTTCAAAATCTCAAAATCTTTATCTTTCTAAAGAGGGTAATGATTTAAGTTTATCCCTTTAATCTAATCCTTGGTGCTAAGGCTTTAGATAGTTACAGGTGGTTTAAGACTATAACAAAACATGCACTTAGAAACCGAAATATTCGATTTCAAAATGGTAAAATCAGTTTCTAAATTCAATTAGAAACCAATTTGATACTGAATGATTTCCGTTTCCGCATGCCTGGTTGCAAACCAACTCTGAAACTGTATCCGATTCGATTTCTAAATCAAAAACGGGTATTTGAAACCATGTGTGCATCGGTTTCTAATTTTTGAAAACTGAATAAGTTCATCGGTTTCTAATAATTGGAAACTAGATAAATCCATTGGTTTCTAATATTTGGAAACCAAATCTAGTCATCGGTTTCTAATGCTTGGAAATCAAACAACTCCATCGGTTTCTAATATAAGGAAACTAATCAAAGCCATCAGTTTCAAACATCAGAAACCGAATAAATGATCGGTTTCTGATTTTTAGAAATCGATTATTGTGTTCGGTTTTTGATATTTGAAACTGATCAGGTTGTTCAGTTTCTAAATTTTGAAACCAAACTGGTTTTGCGCTATCAAAATTGCTATCAAAATTGGGGTTTTGAGCCAATGTCCTTGTTTCCATATTGGTGCAGATTACGGGAAGCCCTCTTCCAATAAAACCATAAGCAAACACAACTGAACAATTTGCAAGTAGAATACAAAACAAATATATAGGAACTTCTACAATAATGTCAATTGCAAAAGGTTAAGCTATTTGGCAAATTTACAAACCGACACAGAAGATCAAGATTTGTAAGTATGTAGTACTCCAAATACGAATCTACATAGATCCGAAGCATAACATATATATGTAAGTAAGGTAATTGGGATCCACAAAAGTGATCAGAACTCTTCGCTATATATATGCATCACCCAAACTCAAAACTCTTCTCTGTGCATATACTCTTAAAGCATTCTACTTTTCTGAATCATGGAGTGGTGATGGATGACCAAGAAAGCCGGACATGAGTGCCATTTGGGATTGCATACTTAGTAAGGCTTGTTTTTGATCCTCCATCATCTTACATTGCGCCTCTAACATTCATTGTTGCTCCTCCATCCTATGTTTATACTCTTCCATCATTCTTTGTTGTTGTTCAAGCTGTCTTTGCTGCTCCTCCATCCTTTGTCGTTGCTCTTCCATAGAAATTTTTTGTTGTTGTAGTTCATTCTTTATCGAGTAAAGCTCGATCTTTGTCAAATCTAATTCAGTTTGAAGCTTTGAGACGATGGAGGGAGTGCAAGAAGACTTCTTCGAAGTGGTGTGATTCACTGGCTTCTTG
>NCQV01103924.1:375-12918 GCA_002740545.1 Lophocereus schottii
ATATATATATACTCGATGATGATCCCTACACAACAAAAACATACCTGCCTATATTCGTTTTACTGCATTTCGCACCTATATGTTATCGCTACAGTTTAAAATCCTGTTCCTCGCTCAAGCGACGCATTGCTGCTAACTTCATGTCCCTTCTCCATACATACTAAAGGCGCCTTAACGATATATCGACAAAGATTAATTGTGCTAATATCTACTGCAGCACCGTAGCCTAAATATTCTTTAATTAGCTGTTTTTTTAAGTATTAAAGTTAACGGGGAGCATTAAGCAACTAGGGCATTAACGCCAGCCCTTAGGGGCAAGGCTATTCATGAGAACGAAAGGCGGTTGGATGGTGGCCCACAAGGTATATTACACTAACAAGCTCAAATTTAATTTATCACTAGATCATTACAAGTTGAGTCACACAATGCTATACTTAATCCAAAATGAATTTACATTTTGTGCAACATTCATCGGCAACTTAAAAGCAAAACACATCCACAAAACATTTAACCAGATCAGGGAATTAACATCCACTTCCCTGTCTAGCAGGCGACTTTATCCTCCGTGACTAGACAGGGATGCTCATCAAAGTAGGGGCGATACATTATGGAGAGGGTTCTATCCTTGTCATAGAAGCCCGTGCTCTCAAAAATGGAGGTATCGCAACTATCCAAGCGAGCTACCAGAACATAATTATTAAAGGGGATAACAACACCGTCATCCAAGCACTACAAGGCATATATCATGTACCGTGGCAAATAGCAATGATATTGGAAGATGTCAAATTATGGTTAACAATGACAAACTGCACCATAATCAAACATATATTTTGGGAGGCAAACCAGGCGGTAGACTGGCTCACCAAAATGGGTCATTCGGTAACGCCGGCAGGCGTACCTCACTCTTTGACAGCAAATCCTCACCTCAATTTAGGAACATCCTAGTTGATGATATTATTGGGCGCACTCTTATGAGAAGAGGTGTCTAATACCCCCTATCCATTTACCTTTGTAAAAAATAAAATAAAATCTTATGGGCCCTTATCTTCCTAGGGTTCCCCCGTGCTCGTTGATTATTTCTTCTTCCCTAAAATAGTTTGAGAACACAAAAACCATAGGAGATGAGCAATTGCTCAATAAGTTACCCTTGCACAGTTAAATGGATTTTCGTAGGAGCCAGTTATAGCGCGCAATGTCAAAACTATATTTACAAATGTCCTTTGAGAAACATTTAACTAAATAAAAGGTCAGCAATTTATTCTTCAGCCTGAATTAGGCCCCTATGTCTATGAGTAGTAACCATGGCAATAACAATGAACTATGAATTTTCGTTTGACGGGAAGGGCTTGATAATGAGTTCTGCTAGTAGATACTTATGAACGATAAACATGGCTTAATCGACAATGAACACTAAAATGGTCCTAAAGGTCCCAACGGCCGATAAAATTTTACTAACATTAATAAACATAAATTCAAATGTCTTTGAAAGGAACATGCAATAACGTACCTGGAAAAGAATTAATTCCCCCCTTTTCTTTTCTTTGTATGATTCGATTCAAATCCTGTGTCCAGGGTCATTTGCTTAAGTAAGTCTTCATTCCTTGATGTCGATGTATATTTTCAGTCATCATAATTAATAAGAATTGGCTGACGTTACAAGCTTTGACTTGGAAATGGCTTGTGGTTCTCTTCCTTTTTGCTAACTTACAAAGAATAATCACAATATTCTCTTTATTCATTGTAGCCTCTCTTTGCCAACTCCAACTTAGTTCAGAAATTAACTAACCATCCTTAGTTACTTGATTAACTCAACTAAACCTTGTAGGAATTTCAGTTTGTACGATTACTAAAGGATATTCTCCTTACTTAGCCATAATAAGAAATTGACTCTCCCCTTGCTCTCTATAGTTATAATCTTCTCAAATTAATCCCACAATTTCATGATGGCACAATTCTTCAATCAAGCATCATTTCCTCACCCACTCCCCACTCTATTTATCAAAGCTTTATCATGACCTTTTGGTTAGCTTAGTCCACTAACTAGTATTGTCTTTATCTACATGGACTCTCAAAATCTGAATTCAATCAACTTCAGTTCCGCATCATTCAAGCGACCCAATTTCAATACCATTCAAACAACCCCTATATAATCTTGTCTAAATAACTTGGCATGAACTAAGTTAAGTAAATTTCATAAGCCTACTCATATACTTCATGAAATCCATTCCCACATCATTCAAGAGTCATCCAACTCATTCAATTCATTTGTAAAAATAGATTATCAAATATCAAGATTCTACCGCCATAACATTTATGAACATGGAATCCAAATGGAGGAAGAGTGAAAATGGAGTTACCTTTTGGGTGCAAATTTGAGTGAGTGTGAGACTTGGTTATTTAGCTAAAACTACAGAGGTGAGGCATAGATGAATTTTGGCAACGACGATGGTGAATTCCCGGTAGTAGGTGTTGGAATTCAGGGCGACACAAGGCCCTATTTTGCGGGGCAGGTAGCGGCTACCAAGAAAGAGAAAGGACAAGAAGTTGTGGCTAGTTGGTGGCGGCGACAGTCTGGCATTGGGCGGCTGTAGTCGACGCCGGCGCCAGGGTGGATATTCGGCAGCACAGAGGCGATGGACAGAGGACAGCGGATAGAGAGGGGGGTCATGCAGCTGGGTTTCTCAGCCTTCATAGGCTCTCACACTCTTCTCTCTCTCTCTATCTTTTTTTTTTTTTGGTTGCTTTATTCTTGGTTGGCTTTCAAATCCTTTGGTGGTACCGTTAGTCAAAGCCCATTAAATGCCATGCTTATCCCAAAATACGTGGCTTGCTCCTACTCGCCTTCTGAATTTTCTTAATTATTAAGAAAAATTTTATGGCTTGGTAATTCTTCGGTATTGCTCAGATACACCATAACTTATTTTATTCCGATCCTTGTGATGCTCTGCTTATTTTCAAAAATGCGCGGCTCACTACTCCGAATATCTATAATTAGATGTATAATATCAATTTTTTTAAAAAAAATCAACCAGGATTAATTACTGGGGCATTACAATCATCCCATAGAGCTCATCGTGCTGCTCTTGGACAAGGTCACAAAGAGCGGCATACTCAGTGGCAACATAGGCTCGTAGGGAGGCTTGCATCTTCTGGATAGACCTAAGGGTGGCCTGAACCTCGCCATAATCATAGGAATAAGGATGAGAAGAAAAACTAGGGCCGCCATGATAAGCAGGAGGGGGTTGAGGAGGTGTGTGTTAATAATCTCAGCATCACGGGGAAACCAAGAGAGGTTAGACCGATGAAGCAATGTGGTCTGCTCAACATTGGAAAGTGGTAAGAGCTAATTCCCAGGGTAAAACAAACGGCCAGCCTTAACTTTAAAAAATTTCATTTGCTATAAAGCGGCCTTATCAAGCCATTCAGACCCCGAAACTCTATCCTGAGCATTAGGGTCAACCCCTAAAGACTAAGCAATGGAGGTGATGAGACCCCCAATGACGATCCTACTCGTAGTACTAGTAGCTGCACTATATAACTGGCATGCCAAGAAAGACATAGGGTCAATTCAGTCACCATTTATCATACATGATAAAAAGTATAACTCAGATAATCGAGGGACATTCAGATTATCGTCCCTAGTAAAGACACCACAAGAAAGCATGTGTTAGGTGACCCGTATAAAAGGATTCCTAATGAAAGGACCTTACAAGTACTCGTATTGTACCTATGATCCCCTGAAATCTCATCCTAGAAAGCATTTGGGTTGAATACGAGAGGAACCTGACACCAAGGCAAGTGCAAACTAGGTGGAAAGCCAAAAATATTATTAAGGGCACTAGGGTTCTATTCATAGAATTCCCCTTACAAATAGAATGAAAGGTACCCTTCTCAACATCTAGGACCTTGAGTGGCCTCCACATACAAGGTACTAAAAAATTCATGGTTGAGGTCCCTATATATATGGTCCTCCATTTCAATAAAGTAACATATGCCACTTCGAGCAAACAACCACCTAATATCATCCAACAACCCCAATTGGGTTAAAAAATCCTCATCATAAAAATAGGTAGCGATAACAAATTTATTACTTTAGCAAGCATAATGTATAATATGATTAGGATGCGTTATACCAAGTGGGTAAGGGGCATTACCTCGGGTCCTTGTATTAGTGGATGTTCGGGATGTCCTTGTGGCCTGTTGTGGTGCGTGGCTCACTATTCCCTTTCTTTGGGTGCTCCTAAACTTCTTCTTTGGTACCATGAGAGTTCTCGATTGAAGATGGAGGAAGACACTCAAGAATGGAGGATAGGGGTGTATGAAAAAAGAGAGAAAAATGGAGAAATGGAGAAGGTGTTGGGGCAATAGAGTGTAGAAAGGGTGAATGTAAGGCGAAAAATATGAAGGTTGAAGTAGTAGAAGAAGATAATAGTGAAAGGAGGTAGATGGAGATGTAGGGGGTGGGTAGACAGAGAATAAGAAGTGGAAATTGGTGTGAGAAAAAGGGAAATTTGGAGAAATGAAGAAGAACAGGATGAAAATGGAAAGGTTTTGGGAGAATTTGTGCGGAAAATGGTTAAAGAAGCGAAAGGTTATAAGTTTTTTAATGGAGGTCTTAGAGAGAGAATGAGGGAGTAGACACACACACAGAAAGAGAGAGAGAGAGAGAGAGAGAGAGACCTGAGGAATATGAAATGAAGAAGGGGAAAGGCACCCCAATCAAAACCCTCATTCATCGGCCCAACCACTCACCATGGTCTGTGTTGAGCACAACAGACTGACTTTGGTGGGCGCTACCAGTTGGCTATCCCTTTTTTAAAGCCTTTTCCTTTTCTTCTATTTTTTCTGTTATGGTTATAGTATGGTCCGTGGGAAATACCATGGTTGGCATGTGGTGGTGATTGACTCACCACTACGAAACTTGAAGCTCTTATGTTTTTTGTTTTTTTTTCCTATTGGTTTTTTCCTATGGAGCATATGCACATAAAAACATGATATAACACAATAAAATACTTAGGTTGCCCCAAGAAGCACTCTATTAGGGTCGAGAGCTTGACTTGCTTCCTGCTTCCTTATGCTTGCACGGGATTGGTGAAAGTATGAATAGCAGGCTTCTCGATGGGCTCCCCTATAAAATATGGTTTAAGTTACTGCCCATTTACCTTGAATGTACTACTAGACTTGCTCCACACCTCAATCGGTACATGAGAAAAAACTTTGGTGACTTGAAATGTCCTTAACCACTGGGATCTCTGCTTACCCAGAAATAACCGTAACTTGGAGTTGAACAATAAAACCATATCACCTTCCTCAAAACTATTTCTTCATGATGTGCTTGTCATGCCATCTCTTAGTCATTTCTTTGTAAGTCTTAGAACTCTCATATGCTTCCAACCTGAATTCATCAAGCTCACTCAGTTGCAACATTGGCCTCTCTTCAACTGCTTTAAGATCAAAATTATGCGTGTGAATAGCCCAATATATCTTGTGCTCCAACTCCACCGATAAATGATAAGCCTTCCCAAACACCAGCCAGTAAGGATTAGTGCCTATAGAACTCCTATAGACAGCTCAGTACGCCTATAAAGCATCATCAAATTTCGAAGACCAATCATTGTGGGAATGATCAACTGTCTTTTTTAAGATACTTTTCAATTTGCGGTTGTAGAGCTCAACTTGGCCGCTAGTTTGGGTGGAATAGCCCGACCCTAAATCATGTTTATTTATTTAATTAAGCCATGTTATTATTATTATTATTTTTTTTCACATTTCATATTTATTTATCTCATTTAATCATCCCGGTTGGGGGAATTCATTTCGGGTCCCACTTTGCAATTCGAGTTCATTTATGTAATAATTTCGGGTAAATCGATATTAGGCCCTGGTAAATATGATTAGGTGATAAATTATTTTTCATAATGTTACAAAAATTTAATTTTTTTTAACTGTGCAAAAATTTGGGCCCAAATTTATTAAATTTGACCCAATTTATTTAGGTCTGAATTACGATCCGATTCATTTTGGGCTCAAATTATGGCCCGAGATTTTTGGTGCAATTAAATAAAGTTGATCACCATCATTTGTACCTAATTTTCATTAGCAAAAAGCCCCCTTTTCAAGCTTAAATATTAATCATGTGTCAAAGATAAACATCCAACTCATTTACCACCAAGAAAAGTCTAGCCTTCACCTTCTTACTCCCTCCTCCAACATCAAACACCACCTCCATCCTCTAGCATCCAAGTTCAAAGTGAGTAAAAACGCTAACTCTGTCTTGATGTATTTTTGGTTATGGTTCTTGTTTTAGTTATAATTTATGTTTTCATGATCAAAATAAATGCTATCATACAAATTTTATTATTTTTGGCGATGCTGGATATGGTGGAATTGAGCTTGAGCTTGATCAAGCATGTATGAATCAAGAGATTTTGGATTTGTGTTTGTTTTTTTAATTGTTGTGATCTAGTATGGAAAATAAGATTAAATATGGCTTGTGATATTATTTTACTCATTTAGGGGGGGATTCGGACGAAAAATTGTATGTGGCATAATGTAGGGTTTTATGGCCATGCATGATCTAGTTGAATCTTTGGCATCAAGTGAGTTATTTGAGTTCATTGAAGTGGAATTTGAAGTATGGATGTATTATAGACTTGATTTATGAAGTTATTGAGTTTTTATCGAATGGGTGGAATATGGAAATTCCAATAAATAATTAAAGGAGGTTGTTTCATTCATCTATGCAAATAAGTAAGCTTATGGATGCATTTTAAGTGATTTTGAAAAATCAAAGAATTGAAAATTTGATGTGGATGATTGTGGAGTAAATTTGAGTAATATGGCTTTGTAAGGTGATGAGAAGGAACAAGAATTTGTTAAATAATTTTAAGAAATGATTTTAGATGGGGATTTATGTGAAAAGAAATGAGACAGTAAAAGCAGTATGGCTATGAACTGATAGCAAACAGGGGTCACTTTGCCAATAAACTGGTAATGATTGGCCCTGCCAAAAATTACAATTTTTTGTGGGTAGATAGATCAGTGAAGTATCTTTCAAATTCCTTTTGAATCACTTCATTCCGAGCTGTGTGGAAAAACTTATGGCTATTTTCCCAAGACTACGCAGGATGGACCTAAGTTGTGCACAGTTGTGTTCTAACCTAATCTTAAGAACCCTATTGTGGTAATTATATTTTACACTATTAATGAACATTTTGAGGAAATTTTTAAGCTTTTCATATTTGGATTTTATAGCTCAATTGGAGGTCAGGGGTGAAAGATATGGATTTTCTAAAGTAGACTTTCAAACGCTAATATGAGGGAAGAAAGAAATCATGGTGTTTGAAAATAATATCAAGAGTTTCTACATAATTATGGATATTGCAAAGAAATTACAAAGTTTAGTGAGTTCAACAACTTTCATTTTGTATAGAAGTTTACTTGGATTGGAAAATCGAGTTAAATGGAGATGAGAATGAAATTGGAGAAGTAAAGAGGGTAGTGACACAAGCTAAGGGTACATAAGCTTTTCTGAACCTCATAACACCTCTCTTCTCATTAAACCTTTTATTATTCATTTCAGAAACATAAAAAGCCCATGTTCCATTTGTAGCCATTAAAATACTTCCATTCTCACCTCAATTATTTCATTTTGATCTCCAATTTGTTTTACTTCAAGTTCAATGACCCTAACTTATTTATTTTTCAAAATCATTTTAGTATAACTTATCTCATGTTGAATTGTTTGAATTGTGGATTCTCTTTTTATTAATTAATTTTCATAAAGTTACAAATTATGAGAGTAAAAGTTGTTTACTAACTGCATTTACCTATAACTATATTTCTTAAGCAGAAACGGAGCCTAGTCTATTGTTTCCCATTGTGCATAAGTATTATTAAGTGAGATTGTGTTTTAAAGACTTCAGGTATATTCATTGCCTATATCTTTAGAAATCAACATGTATTTATTAAAATAATAATGTTTTGGTAAGTATATCAATGAATCAGTTTAATCAGTGATTTGTCATATAATTAGTGACCCCATCAGTTACCAGTTGCAAGGCATTGTCTTTTAGTTGCTCGCACGGCTTCAAGCCAGGTCCCTCGGTCGGCTTGGTAGTGTACACCTATCCATAGATATTAATAGCATGAAGGGGGTTTACTATTAAATAATAACTAGCAATTGTAGTTTACATTCATTTCATTCACTATTTTAACTTAAAATGAATTGTAAAGTGGACACCCAACCAATTTATGTAGACATCATTGAACAATATAGGAACACATGTACTGAGCTTCGGCTTATAGTTAGAAATGTTTTTCATGCTTTGTTTTAGGCAAATGCTCAGTAAATCTCCCTTATGTTAGCAAACCAGCTAAAGAGAAAAAGTTGAGCACGGGAATCTAAAGGGATCAACAATGATATAGTACATGCATCTTTTGGAGCTGTATTTTGAAATTTTCAGTGGATGGAGGTGTAAATTATATGGTGAATTGCTTTACTGTGGTGTATAAACCATAGGTGGGTTAATAGTTGATTGTATATGGTTTAATAATGTGTGAATGTGTATGGTTGAAACTATACCAAACATGTTATTTCTAGTACTCATACTTCAAGTCCTATCCTTTTGGATGGCGGTAATGCCCCTATTATTAAGTTTATTAGTCCTAATTCAGGGATTTATTAAGGAAAATGCAATCAGTGAAACATGTTTAATTTAGGAGATTTTACATTAGGGGTGAAAAGGTGTATTAAAATTGTGGAAAACCCCGCACCTCTTCAAGAGGGACTTCAAAGGTGTGCTGTAAAAATGGGTCCTATTGTCATTTAAAAGGCCCTTCTTCTGCCAAACTGGGTGAAAATATGCTTCTTTAAGAACTTGATCACCAGCTTAGAGTCATTAGGAGGAGTGGAAATATCTTCCACCTACTTCAAAACATAATCAACCACTATGAGGATGTAGAGATTATTATGAGATGGAGGAAATGGATCCATAAAGTCAATTCCTCAAACGTTAAAGATTTCCACCTCAAGGATTCCACTCTGAGGCATCTCATGCAGTTTGGAAATATTCCCCTCTTCTTGGCATCGATCATATGTAAGTATAACTCTCCTTACATCTTTGAAGAGAATGACCCAATATAACCCTACTTGAAGCGCCATGGCAATAGTCTTGTTCGTAGCAAAGTGTCCACCATAAGTCGAAGCATGATAATGGTGAAGGACACTAAGGACCTCGTCCTCCAGTAAACACTTTCGATGTATACCATGTCCACATAACTTATAGAGTAGAGGCGCCACCCGTACATAATACTTAGCATTGGTTAAGAACTTTTTCTTTTGTGGATAAGACAATCGGGAGGTAATGCTCCACATGCTTTATAGTTCACTAAATCAGCATACCACTAAGTGGCTTGGTAAGAAAAAGCGAGGAATTAGTCATCTGAAAATCAGTCGTCAATCAGGAGCTCCTTAATAGAAGTGGCCCCGGGCCTAAACGGGATAAGTGATCGGCTACCACATTCTCTAGCCTAGCCTTGTCTTGAATCTCTAAATCAAACTCTTAGAGGAGAAGAGCACATCGAATAAGGTGGAGGCTTAGGGTTGGACTTCTTTAATAGATGCTTCAATGCAGCATGATCGATGAAAACTATGACCTTGGAATTGATCAAGTAGCACTGGGATTTCTCTAGGGCAAATACCACCGCTAAGAACTACTTCTCCATGGTGACATAATCCACTGGAGCCTCACTAATTTTGGCTCACAAAGTAAATGACATATAGCTTGTTGTCCTTCCTTTGTCTTATAATGGCTCCCAATGCAAAATCCCAGGCATCACATATCACTTTAAAAGGGAGCCCCAATCTAGGGCTTGCATCACTAAAGCCAAAACTAGTGCTTTTTTAAATCTAATAAAAGCACTCAAATACTCTTCATTAAATTTAAAAGGCATATCTTTAATAAGCTATTGGATGAGAGGTTCTGCAATTTTCGAAAAATCTTTAATAAACCGCCTGTAAAAATTGATATGTTCAAGAAAACTTCTCACACCCTTCGCAAAAGTCGCTGGTGGTAATTTCTGAATCACCACCACCTTTGCTTTATTAATCTCAATGCCTTTGTTAGAGACCGTGTGTCTTAGGACAACCACCTCATGTACCATAAAATGATACTTTTTCTCATTCAAGATCAAATTCATATCTTCACATCTTTATAATACTTTGGATAAATTATGCAAGCAATGAGTAAAAGATGTTCCATACACAAAAAACCATCCATGAACACCTCAATAATGTTCTTAATAAAGTCCGAGAAAATGGCCATCATGCAACATTGAAAGGTGACGGGGGTATTACATAACCCAAATGGCATCTTCATATACGCAAATGTCCCATATGAACAAGTAAATGTGGTATTTTCTCAGTCAATTGGGTGGATAGAGATTTGAAAAAACCTTGAATACCCATCTAGGTAGTAAAAATAGGAGTTCTTGGCCAACCTCTCAGGCATTTAGTCAATGAAGGGAAGAGAAAAATGGTCCTTACAAGCGGCATTGTTTAGCTTCCTATAGGCAATGCACATGTGCCACCCTCTGACTGTCCTAGTGTGAATCACTTCATTGTTCTAATTTTTCACAACTGTCATCCCTCCTTTCTTAGGCACAACATGGACCATACTTACCAACTTACTATCAAAGATAGGGTAGATAATGCCAGTCATAAGTAATTTCAAAATTTCCTTCTTAACCACCTCTTTCATGTTAGGGTTTAAGCTTCTTTGGTGCTTAATTAAGAACTTATAATGATCTTCTATCAAATGTGATGCATGCATACAGAAGGGTGAATTCCTTTTAAGTCATCAATGGTATATCCTATAGCCTTTCGATGTAATCTATGCACTCTAAGTAAAGAATCAATTTGAGATGTATTCAGCTTAGCATTAACAATCACAGGGTAGGTAGAGTTTGGACCAATGAATTCATACCTCAAACCCCAAAGAAGAGGTTTCACTTCTACCTCAAGGGCACGTTCTTCATCAAATGAGGGCTTATCACAAGCAAGTTCTTCCACCTTTACAAGGGAATGTAGAACTTGTGGAGAGGCTCCCAATAAGTGAGCACACATGGAAACCTCGGGATTCTCATCCTTAGAAGTACCATTATTCAATCTCTTCCATTTTAAGTATCATGAACTCAACAGGCACGTACAAATCTCCCACTTAATGTGGACATCCTCTAAAACACCAACTGGGTATTTCACAAAATAATTCACCAATTATGGGGAGATAGTAGTGGGCCTCATTTCTCTTTAGGTCAAGCTTCTTACACATAGAAGGAGGCATCAAGCTCACATGCCAGCCCAAGTCACATAAAGCATGAACAATACACACATTCCTTATCAAGCAAGTGATGGAGAAACTACCTGGATCTTAAAGCTTAGTAGGAAGCTTATTTTGGATCGTGGCACCACATTCTTCAATCAAGGCCAGAGTCTCATGCTCTTCTAGCTTGCTTTTATTGGAAAAAATCTCTTTCAAAAATTTAGCATAGAAAGATGTTTGAGATAAAGCATTGGTGAATAGAATATTAATGTAGAGTTTCTTTAATACCTCTAAAAACTTCCCAAATTATAAATCAAGCTTAGCCTTAGTCATTCTTTAAGGGAAAACAAAGTTGGAATGTAAGGCTTTGGGGATGTATGTCCAGGGCCTTTAGGAATCCCATTAGTATCCTTCACAACATCATCACGCACTTCATTTGTGGGGCTAGATGCCTCTTTTTCACCAACATTCTCATCATCACGCAAATTCATATAATTGCTAACCCCTTTAGGTCCCTCAACTTGTTTGCCTCCCCTTAAAATCATGGTATTACATTACTCCCTATGTTTAGGTTCAGGCTTACTAGGAAGTCTTCCTAAGGGTATGGATGAAGAGCTAGCTTGTTGGACAATTTGGGCTTCCAACATTCATCAACCTTAGAGGCTAATTACTTTATGTACTCATCTTGCTTTTGTTGTGCATAAGCATGCTCTTCATTATAGCCTCTAGATTAGACTTCTGGGGGGGTTGTTAAGGAAAGGGAGGCTTTTGAAACGCAGGGGGTGGTCTAGCATTTATTTGGGGAAAATTTGGAGGGTTAGACCCGTACACAAAATTTGGTGATTCTTCCAATCCAAATCATAGGTATTGGAATAAGGATCATTGGTTGGTCTCGGGTTATAGTTAATATAATTGACTTGGTCACTAGTGAGTTGGACAAAAAGACTCCCAACTTGGCAACTCACAGTCAAATGGTCAACGAAATCATAAATTTCACATGGGGGGACACTTGAATTTATAACATTAACATTCAAGCAATTCAATCTTTGAGTCATAGCATCTACTTTAGCAGAAAGCAAATTAAGTGTATCCATTTCAAGCTTACCTCCAACCCATGTAGGTTAGCCTCTCTCATCGGACTATTAGAAGTTATTGAGTGTCATATCCTCAACCAAATTGTGTTCCTCATACTTCGTTTTGTTCATCATGGTGTCACCCGTTG
>NCQV01103939.1:453-11100 GCA_002740545.1 Lophocereus schottii
ATTCCCTGGTGTTTTTGGGTGGGGATTTTAATGTCATTAGGTTTCCTTCAGAGAGATCCACAGGTGGTCGGTCATCTTGGACAATGAGAGAGTTCTCTAGTTTTCTTGATTCTTGCAATCTCATTGACCCTCCTTTGGAAGGTGCTCGCTTGGTCCAGCCATGTGCAAGTTTTTGTGTTAACTCGCATTGACCGATTTCTCTTCTCGGTTGAGTTGGAAGATCATTTCCAGGGGGTTCATCAAGTTGCCCTTCCGAAAATCACTTCAGACCATTTTCCCATTCTTCTGCGGGTTGGGGAAGTCTCTAGAGGTAGACGTCCTTTTAAATTCGAGAGTATGTGACTTGAGGCGGATGGCCTTGACGACCTTGTCAAATCTGTTTGGGATGAATTGAGTGTTATTGGCGCTTTGAGTTTTATTTTGGCAAAGAAACTCAACTTTTTGAAGACCAAACTTAAACAGTGGAATAAGAAAGTGTTTGGCCATTTAGAGTTTAAGATGGCTAGTCTAGTGGATAAGGTGACACTCTTAGATGAGAAGGAGCAGCAACAGTCTCTCTCTTGGGCGGATAGGTTTGAAAGATTAGGAGTTAAAAAAGAACTCTCTTTGGTGTAAAGATCCATTGATATTTTTTGGCGCCAAAGAGCAAAGTAGCAGTGAATTGAGGATGGTGATCGAAATACCAAATTTTTTCCACCAAGTGGCAAATAGGAGAAGAAAGTTTAATGCTATGCACAAAATTCAAGTGGTTGGCGAGCTTTATGTTGATTCTTATATTAGACCTGGGATTTCTGGTATCCTATGTAAGTTGACATTGGGAAGGCTTATGATTAAATTCTTGAAGTTTTCTCTTAGCTATTCTTGAGAAAGTGTGCTTTCCTAACAAGTGGAGGAAATTGATCTCTTTTTATATTTCCACTGTATGTTTCTTTATCATAATTAGTGGTGAAGCATTTGGTTTTTTCTCAAGCACAAGAGGTCTACGGTAAGGTGGCCGTTGTCGCCTTTATTGTTCATTTTGGTTATGGAGACTCTTAGTAGATTGGTAATTAAGGTAGGTGAGGAAGGTTTCTTGAATAAATTTCATATTGGTAACCCTCATTCCGAGGGTTTGTTGATATCCCATTTGCTCTTTGCCGACGATACCCTTATTTTTTGCAATCCGGACAAGAGTAATTTGGGTCACTTAAGGTGCATTCTTCTCCTGTTTGAAGCTATGTCTAGACTAAGGGTCAATCTTCCAAAAGTGCACTGATTCTGGTTGGCGACGTGCCTTATGTTCATGTGTTGGCCCCTTTTTTTGGGTGTGGAGTTGGTCATTTGCCTTCTTCATACCTTGGTCTTCCTCTTGGTTGCTCCTTATAAGAGTATAGCGATTTGGGACCCAGTTGTTGAGAGGCTTCATAAGAGATTGGCAGGCTCGAAGTCTAAGCTTTTATCCAGAGGGGGTAGATTGACCCTTTTGAAAAGCACTTTGTGTTGTCTGCCCATCTACTTCGTGTCTTTATTCATATCCCAGCTAGCATTGCCAGTCGGTTAGAGAAAATCATGAGAGATTTTCTTTGGAATTCCAATGAAAATGGTAACGGCTTCCACTGGGTTAATTGGAATGAGGTATGTTGTCCTAAACAACAGGGAGGACTTGGCATAAGACCTCTTCATGTTATGAATGAAGCGTTGAAGACCAAATGGTTGTGGAGGTTTGCAAAGGAGGATGACGCTATGTGGAAAAATGTGATCAAGGCAAAATGTGGGATAGATGAGTTGGGTTGGTAGAGTAAAAGGAGTCCTTATCCTCACGGTGTTGGTTGTTGGTTGTTGGAAATCTATCTTAGCAGGTCTTGAGCATTTCAATTCTTTAGTGCATTTTAAGGCGAAGGACGACTCAAGGATGTTATTTTGGCACGATGTTTGGTGTGGGGATCGATCTTTAAAGAATATTTTTCCTGATCTTTTTGGGACAGCTCGTTTGAAGCATGCCACGGTTAAAGTAGTTTCTTGGAATTGTGATATTAGCCATTGGAATTTGATTTTTGTAAGGAGTCTTAGTGATTGGGAAGATGATAGAGTTTGTAATTTGTTAGCCGAACTCGCTGGTAAAAAAGGTTTTGTCCTAAGGTAATGATGAGATTGTGTGGCCACTAAACTAAGGGTTACTTTAGTGTCAAGAGTTTTTGTTCCATGAAGAGTTGGATGGTTGTGATTTTGTTGGCAAGTCCATTTGGAAGTCTAAAGCTCCCACAAAAGTGTATTTCTTTGCTTTGGCAGCCGCCGTAGGCAAGATTTCTATGGATGAGATGCTTAAGGGAGAAATTTTAGAGGTCTAAGTAGATGCTCCATGTGTTTGCAGTAGGAAGAATCTGTGGATCATCTCCTTGTACATTGTCGGTGGGTTTCTTCGCTTTAGGATTTATCTCTCTCACTAATGGGGATTAGTTGCGTTCAACCTTCTAATGTGAGAGATGTGGTAGTGGCTTCGAGGAGACGGATGAAGAAGAGCTGGGTCCTTGGAGTTTGGAACATGGTTCCTTTGGCTATTTGGTGGGCTACATGGAAGGAGAGAAATCGTCGTATTTTTGATGACAAAGTCTTGTCGTTTCAAGATTTCAAGCTCTATTTTTTGAGGTTGTTGTATGGTTGCAGTGTGGGGCTTAGTGGTAAGAAAGTTTATTTTTTGACTTTTATCGATTGCATTATGGATGAGAGCTTAAGGGCATAATGTTTTTGTATTGCCTCTTTTGTACATGGGTGACATCCCCTCGGTGTCCTTCTAATATACATCTTTGATTACTTACCCCCCCCCAAAAAAAAGAGAAAAACAAAAATAAGGATATGAACAGGTCTGAGTTCTTATATTATATTTGTATAATTAACAATCCATTATAGTGGAATGTAGAGTTGATGCAAGCTGAATGTGTAACTCTAAATGCCTCATGGCAGAACCTCACACAGTATTAAGACAGCTTAAACACTGAATAGGCCAAAGCGTAGTTATATGACCAAACAGATTTTCAAGCCCAGCATTTTCGGCCAGCTTATAATCTGAAAAATAGTGAATGCCACAAGTGGATGGAAGATGGCTAATGCATATCCTGGTAGTAGATTATTTATGCCACTAAGTAGGAAGGCCACCACACAAACCAGGTCTCATGGCATTAGTCTCTGTGAATTTGACCACTGCTTGTAGGTAAAGGTTTCATCTTGGTTCTCTTTTTAGAAATGAGGCATTTTCTGAAAAGTATCTGCGGAGAAGGAAATGAGGCATTTTTCTGGAAGGTATCCACGGAGATCGCAGTATCATCTAAACGGTAAGGCTAGTCATTGAGGGGGGATTGGTTTGGTAATTGGTACACATGAGACTGTATGGGGGAAAAGGGTGATCAGGAGAAATGCCTATATGATGTGGCACTCCATTGCTATGCAAATTCAATGATGGGTTCGTGACGAAACTGTTTTGGCACTGAAGGTGAGTAGGGCCCATTGTAAGGCTGTTTACACTTTACAGGGTAAGGGAGAAATATATGGGGATGTATTCATAGGCAGTTATGGTGTTTTACTTTGTGTATGTGATTTTCTTCTGGCTGTCCCTCTTAGAAATTCTGTACAGCATTTTAATTTTACACCCTTTGCATTTGGGAGGAGAACAACAAACGAAAAGCAGTTATTGTATATCTGGAAATATTGCAAGAGCCATGTTTTCTGATTTGGTCCAACGTTGGAAATTTTAGCATTATTATTTTTATGAAAGGTCTTTGTGATCCAGCATTGAAGATGTCAGGAATTAGCTGTAGCAAAACACTAACAGATGGTTGGTACCTGATCCATCTCCCTGATGCCCCAATGCCGCCATCATTGTATTTATGATGCCAAAAGAACTATCAGCCTATATCAATTGCTATATTTTAACTTTTTTTAAAAACTTATAGCTGCAATGTTTGAGTCTGAAGCTTACAAATTATGCATGTGGTGTACTACCAGAGACTCTTGACTGATGATTCTCCACGCTTAAGGAGTGCTCTCCGATATATGATATATGGAAAATCTGGAGTTTTTGATGCTGATAGATTTATTGATGTCATGCAAGCGTTCGAAAACTTCATTGTCGCAGCGAAAAGTGGAGGTGGAGAGAATTTGAATGGTAGAATGGCTGAACTTGGAATTCTTCAAAGCCAACAAAGCAGTGGTGTCTGGAATATTTCTTCAAATACTGCTAAATCTGAGCCTCAAACTCAGACAAGAGTGGCTTTGTCCTTTCTTTTATCTGATAAGGGAAACTTTTTCCGGGAATTTCTTTTGGATGAGGTATGCCTTCTGTTTCTTGGTTTAGCTTGAAGTATTTCATTTGCTTGTTTTGCTTCAGAAGCTTTACACTGATAAAGTGTCAGTGTAAAAAATCAGGATATTCATACAAATATGATGAAAATTGAAGTTATGCATGTGATGTTAAGCTAGCGAACCAACTTCTTACATGCTTTGTAACATTATCCATGAACATCTAAAGATCTCCACCACTGAGGGCCAAGGGCATTTTACGATGAACAAATTTGTTGAGTAAATGCCGCAATTCACCCAGTTTATCCGCTTTTATGCAATTGGGGTACATGATGTTTTCAAATTTCTAATTGTTGCATTTGCTTCTTGTTTGGTTCCCCCCTCCCCCAATCCAGATTGTGAAAGGTATTGATGCTGTCACTAGAGAACAGTTGGTGAATATAGTTTCTTCCCTTGGCATTGGAAATGTTGCTCCTGCAATGCACTTAGTCCCTGCCTTTGGACCAATTAGACCTGTGGCACTTCTACCCACTATCACTGAGGAGGACAAAACCATTCTGAACAATGTGCAAAAAGTGGTCGAGTTCCTCACTGCTGGAAGTTCCACAAGAGGAAAACCAAAGGAGGTATTTTGTGCTAAATATGTCTACATCTTGAAAAATTGGCTTCACAATTTTCATGTAACATGCAGCTTTGTGGCCTTGATTAAATTTGCATCTGCACACCCTCTCTTCCAGAGTGGTGTAGCCGAATGCAATAAGTTAATGAGAGATTTAACCAGTAGTTTCATAGCTTAGTTGAACTGCAAAAGATTACCTGTCAACAGCACACATATATGCCAACAAATATGAATCTGGAACAACCAGAATTGCCAAAATAGAAAGTAGTGCCTTCCCTATTGTTAGGAACTAGGGCAAACTAATAGCGGAAGCGTTAGGATGAATAATGATAAACAGAAATAAACGGTAACAAGAACAATAAAGAACATCAAGATTTACGTAGAAACCCAATGCGGAAAAAACCACGGACGGCGACGAGCACAAACAATCCACTATGAGGAGTACAATGCAATCACAATCATAGCGAGTGATTTGATCAAGCAACAAGATTACAATTTCTCTTGTAATCTCTCTCTCACAACTCTAAGAAAGTGGAAATAGAATACTGTGTAGGTATTTCTTGCTGGTGTGCCGTGGAAGGGGAGAGGGGAGCCCTTTATAAAGAGTATTCAAAATGTGGCCGAACTGCGACGAAACTGCCGCATTGGAAAGGTTTTGAAGTTGGGCGAACCGCGTTTTCAGGCGCGATAGCCGCTATATGGAACGCGATTGCCGTATTAGAACGATTTTGCCGTATTGCGACTGAAACCGAAATCGCGACCGAAACCGCATTTTGAATATTTGGTTAGGATACTCCGCAAAACCCTAACTGCCGTACCTGCACGAACTCCGCAAAACCCTAACCGCCTTTTTTGGCTGCGGTTGCTTCTTCGTTGGCTGTCGAGGTAAAATTGGGCCATAACCCAACAATCTCCACTTTGGACCAATTTGTAACACCAGCTCGCTAAAGCACCCCGAAGGGTAGAGCCCCGGAGGGCAATCAAATGCTGTGAACACCAACTAAGTCCAAGCAATGCTCAAACTTAGCTATAGGGAGAGGCTTAGTAAGCGTATCTGCAGCAATCTCTCCTACAGCAACTATATCTCTGACATATGCAACTATATCTCTGACATAGTGATAGTTAATGCTTATATGCTTGATCTTGGAATGATAGACATCGTTCTTGGTCAAATGAATAGCACTCTGACTGTCCAAAAACACCATAGTTGTACCCTGCGAGATGCCAATCTCAGTGACAAGGCCCCTCAACCAGGTAGCTTCCTTCACACTTTCTGTTGCAGGAACAGTAGCAACAGTTGTACCCTGCAATAGACTGAAGTGATGCTTTCCATGAGATAGCACCTGCATACATAGTGAAGATATACCCTGAAATGGACCTCCTCCTGCCAAGAATCAACAAAACATGCAACATCCCATTTAACAGCTTCGTTTAAATCAAATACCAAACCTATATCAATTGAACCCTTCACATATTCAAGGATCCACTTCACAGCCTCCCAAGGATCCCTACCAAGATTATGGATATAACAACTTTCCATACTCATAGCATGTGACAAGTCAGGCCTAGCACACACCATAGCATACATTAAACTACCAACTGCACTAGAATAAGGAACATGAGACATCTTCTCAATGTCCTCAGATCGTGAACAAGATTCAACAGAGTTTAAAGTGAGCTGAAAAAGGTGTAGAAACTGCCTTGCATTTACCCATACTAAATATGTCAAGTACTTTCTCAAGATATTGACTCTAAGACAAGTACAGTTTACCGACCTTTCGATCCTTCTGAATCTCCATGCCCAATATCTTTTTTGCAGCACCCAAGTCCTTCATCTCAAACTCCCTACTAAGTTGAGATTTACTTTACTGATCAACGGCTTATCCTTGGAAGATATCAACATGTCATCAATATATAACAGCAAGTAAAAAAAGAGAACCATCAGAATATTGCCTGAAATACGCACAATTATCATATCGACTTTGTGTTTATCCTTACCCAATTATAAAAGTATCAAACCTTTTATACCACTGCCTAGGAGCCTGCTTAAGTCCATATAAGGACTTCTTCAATTGGTATACATATTATTCCTTCCCGGGAATAGCAAAACCCTCATGTTGCTTCATGTAAATCTCCTCCTTCAACTCCTCATGGAGGAACGCAGTTTTTAGCTGCTTTAATTCCATATCAAATAGAGCAACAAAAGCAAGAAGCACTCTAATAAAGGTATAACGAACACTAGGATAGAATACCTCATTGTAGTCAATACCTTCTTTTTGGTTGCATCCCCGAACAATCAGGCGTGCTTTTCACCTTTCTTCTTCTACCCCAGGTATGCCTTCATTTCTTTTATAAATCCACTTGATAGTTAAGGCTCTCCGGCCTTTAGGTAGCTCACATAGATCCCAAGTTCGATTCTTGTGCAGACTCTCCATTTCTTCTTGCATAGCTTGGACCCAATTAGACGAACTCGGCAGGAGATAACTTCAGTGTAAGTTGAAGGCTTAACACTTTCAGGAATCTCCTCTGTAACGGTAAGAGCATAAGCTACAAGTCCCTCACTATCATTATAGCGAGCGGGCTTCCTGATCTTCCTCCTTGGACGATCACGGGCTGTGGAATAATCATCCTCCCCCTAAGGCTGATTAATACTAGAACTGGGTTCAACCTCCCTGCTGGAATGATCAGCAGCTCCCGTCTTGAGCTGTAACAGTCTCAGTATCTATCCATTGTCCTACTAGCATTCTCTCGATCACTTGTACCAGCAGAAAAACAACATATTCCTTTCCAGAAGATAACATTGCATTTTTATTAAAGGTTATATCTCTACTCTGAATAACTTTCTTAGATTCAGGACACTACATTCGATATCCCTTAGACTCAGATGCAGAACTAAGGAACATGCATTTAATAGCCCTTGGTGCTAACTTCCTATCATTTACATGGGCAAACACAGGACATCTAAATATTCTTAGCATAGAATAATCAATAGGATTACCTGACCAAACTTCTTATGGAATTTGAAAATTAATGGAAGTATGTGGAGATCAATTCACCAGATAACAAGCTGTTGAAACAGCTTCAGCTCAGAAAGTTTTGCGATACCAAAGGTTTGCATTAGAAAGCATACAGCGAGCTTTCTCTAGTAGAGTCCGATTGATGCGTTCTGCAACTTCGTTCTGTTGGGGCTTACCAACCAACGTCTTGTGCCTAGCTATACCATTGACAGCGCAAAACTTGGTGAACTCCAACTCACAGAACTCAAAACCATTATCGGTCCTAAGTTTCTTGATATTTCTCTCGGTTTGGTTCTCTACAAGAGCCTTGACTTCTTGAATGTGAAAATTGTCTCATTTTTCTTTCTCAAGACGTAAACCCAGACCTTTCATGAGAAATCATCAACAAATGTTAGCATATAGCGCTTACCTCCAAATGAAGGACTCCTCGAAGGACCCCACAAATCCAAATGGATGTAATCAAAGATCCCTTGCGTACGGTGTTTAGCTGTGGAGAAACTAACCCTCTTTTGTTTCCCAAACACACAATGATCACAGAACTCCAGCTTACCTGTGCCTGCGCTACCCGGACAACCTTTCTTACTCATAATGGTCATCCCTTTCTCACTCATATGACCCAATCGTATGTGCCATAACTTCGTAGTATCAACATCTGTACAAATTGCTGCTGAACCAATAACTGTTGTACCTTGCAGAAGATATAGACTTTCCTACCTGAATCCCTTCATCAGCACGATGGTGCCCCTCATAACATTCAGGACACTATTCTCAGTTGAGTATCTGCAACCATTTATCTCAAGAATACTCAAATATAGGAGATTACGAGTCATATGAGGAATATGACGAACCTTAGACAAGGTCCTAACTACACCATCATGGGTTTTAATCTGCACTGTACCTATTCCTGCAACTTTACACTCGGTGTCATTGCTCATAAGCATAATTTCAGTATCAACAATCTCATAAGTAGCAAACCAGTCCCTATAAGGATACATATGATACGTATAACTAGAGTCTAAAACCCAATCATCATCTACCCCCTTTCCAGATGTAGTGGTAACTAACACATCCCCATCAGACTTAGACTCAACAACACAACCAGCCATAGCGGGTTTCTTGGACTGGTTCTTCTCTTCGCTCTCTTTCTTATTTTTTAGTTTTCAACAGTTAGTAACAATATGACCCAATTTACCACAGTAATTGCAGGTCTTACCAGCATAAGGACTTCTGAACTTTGAATCGTAAGGACTTCTGAACTTAGAACGATTCTTTTTCCTGTTACCGTTCCCTTTTTCAGTTGTTGTACCCTTCCTACTAATCCCTCAGCAGAATCAACATGTATGTCATGGTCAAACTTCTCCTTAGACAGCAGGTTTGACTTAACATCCTCAAACGATAGTATCAGAATTACTATATAGCATGATCTCCTTAAAGTATTTATATGAAGGGGGTAGAGACACAACCAACAAAATAGCCTTATCCTCATTCTCAATTTTAATATCTAAACTTTCAAGACCTATAATTATTGAATTGAAATCATTTGGATAGTTTTGAGCAAGAATACCTTCTGTCATTCTGAAAGTGTATAACATTTCTTTCAATCGGATCTTGTTGGCGAGACTCTTTATCATGTAGAGTTCTTCCAACGAACCCAAAGATCCACTGCAGTTGTCTTATCAAGCACCTCTCGCAAGACATGTGGTGTCGAACACAACTGTATGGCAGAAAGTGCCTTCAGCTCTAGTTCCTTCCATTCGTTGTTTGTCAAAGAACCACGCTTCTTCTTTTGCTGCTCCGTCCATTGTTCGTCTGTCATCGTACTGGGTTTCGTATGAGGCCCTGAAAGAACCTTCCACAGCTCATGCTGAATGATAGCCGCTCTCATCTGCACCTTCCAGAGTTTAAAACTAATTTCCCTATCAAATTTCTGAATATCAACCTTCATGATTGAAGACATCCTAAACCAATGCTTTGATACCGCTTGTTAGGAATTAGAGCAAACTAATAGCGAAAGCGTTAGGATGAATAGTGATAATCAGAAATAAACAACGGTAACAAGAACAATAAAGAGCATCAAGATTTACGTCGAAACCCAATGTGGGAAAAAACCACGAACGGCGACAAGCACAAACAATCTACTATTAGAAGGAGTGAGTACAATGTGATCACAATCACAGCAAGTGATTTGATCAAGCAACAAGATTACAATATCTCTGATAATCTCTCTCCCACAACTCTAAGAAAGTGGAAACAGAATGCTCTGTAGGCATGGATTCAAAATGTGGCCGAACCGTGCCGAAACGACCGCATTGGAAAGATTTTGGAGTTGGGCGATCCGCGTTTTCATGCCGCGATAGCCGCGATATGGAACGCAATTGCCGTATTAGAGCGATTTTACCGTTCCGCGATCGAAACCGAAATCGTGACCGAAACTGCATTTTGAATCCTTGGTAGGTATTTCTTGTAGGTATGTCTTGAAAGGGGAGAGGCGAGCTCTTTATAAAGGGTTAGGATGGGCGAGAATTCTGCAAACCCTAACTGGCGTAGCCGCACGAACTCCCAAAACCCTAACCGCCTTGTTTGGCCGCAGTTGCTGCTTCGTTCGGCCGTTGAGGTAAAATTGGGCCATAACCCAACACCTATGGCTAGAGGCAAGGCTAGGTACATGTTGACCTCCCTGCTTGCAACTGGTCACACAGTTGGTGGTGGTGTTGCAACCCAAAAGCATTTGGTGCAATT
>NCQV01103973.1:0-18939 GCA_002740545.1 Lophocereus schottii
ACTTAGCCAACTGTTAGGCGAGATCTTGTTGTTTGCTGATCTTGTGCCACTAAACGTTGGAACCTGTTCGTAAGACTTGTTCTCAACATTTAGCGACCAGGTTAATACGAATATTACAAACAACAGTGTAGGCCCTGTTTGGAGAGCTTGTTTGGAACAACATTATTTAGACAAATATGTTACACTGGGATTTGTTATCATCAAAACTAAATATTTAAAAGCAACACTAAGGAATCTTGCTCATAAACAAGAGGGTTGACTAGGAAAGTCATTCGCCTTAAGTGACGACTTAGAAGAAATCACTCCAAGAGGTTTTTGTAGGTTGTATTGTCATTAAGGTCCTTAGTTGAACTTGGTTGTGTAATCTTGGAGCAAATTAATACAAATTGGTTGAATTCTAAAGGAGGCCCTTAGATGGAGGCATAGCATAGTTCAAGGGGTTGACATAATTCGTTTATCATTCTACTCAACTCATTCACCCATTTCTTCAATGTCCTTGATTTATTTTTCTCAGTGTCCTTAAGTTTGCTATATTATGCTATAACTTGCGCTTAAAGTTTTTATTTGCCATTTCTTAGAGTGAATCCATTCATTCTGCCCCCTCTTGGGTGACTTACCCTGATTAGGACATAGAGTATAATCATCTCCTTTATGTTTCTTTGAGCTTACTGAAACAATAGACCAAGTTGGACTGGGGTAACTTTAGGTGACTAGTGCTAAAAATATTTTTTTTTTCTCTTCAGCCAAACAAAAAAGTATAGCATATTATATTGAACAACTATATAATGAGGAGAGTAAGGTGACGGAGGACACCAACTACATAGCCATGATTATGTAGAAGTTCAACAAGAAGGTTCTTGGTGTGCAAAGAACTAGGAAGATGCAATGAATCTATTTTAGATGGAGGTCATTGCTTCCAGTACGACACCAACTAAAATTTTGTAGACCGTTCACTAATGAAGATGTCAAAAAGGTTATTTTGTACACGAAGTAGTGAATCTCGAGGCCTAATTGGATCTCTAGCTATTTCTTTAAAATCGAATTGGGCTAAAGTAAGCCCTTTGGTGTGTGTATCTGCTCTTCATTTTTAAAACAATTTGGGAAGTTATTGATTTAGTTGAATGAGATTAATGTGGTACGTCTTACAAGGATTTCTCATCCTAAATATGCTAGTGAGTTCTCTCATATTTCATGTGGCTTTGTTCAAGGTACACAATTGGTGCACAATTTGATGGTGTCCCAGGATAAGAGACTATTCTAGAAAATCTATTTCATTAAGATGTATGCTGGAGATCAATTAAAAAAAGCTTATGACTCACTATATTAGGATTTTACATAAGAACGTTTATATGGACACCACTACCCCCCAAACAATTTGTAAAGTGGATTATGAGTTGTGTAAGGATTGTTGCATAGCCCCTATATTTTAATAAGGAACAACATTTTTTTTAAGGGTGCAAGAAGACCCCATGTCTTTAATTTTTTATTTTTTATTTTTGTATTGACAATGGAATTTTTGTCTCAAAAGCTCAAGGTAATGGTAAATCGAGGAGCTTCAAATATTATCCTAGATGCAAAGCTTTATATCTAGGCTATGCTACATGCTTTAGAGGATTTTGAATAGACTTCTAGGCTGCAACTTAATAAAGACACATCTCAGGTAGTTGTAAGGAGGGGTACGGGATGACATGAATCCACATCTGATCAGTATGATAGGTATGCTTAACGTCAACTTGCTTTTCAATATCCCGGAGTATCTACTACATATACCAGAATTAATACCAGTGATTATCCTTTACTTGTTCAAAAAATCATAACCAAAGTGAGAGTGTGGAGAATAGAAACATATCTTATGTTGGAAGGGTTGCACTGGTCATCTTGGTCCTAATGGGAGTTACTAGTTTTTGGAAAAGAATTTGTCTTCTTCCCTAAAGGGTGATTAAGGATATTAAGTCCGTATGCAGGAACCTTTTGTTGATTGGCTAAGGAATTATGCAAGGGCTCCTCTGACTGCATGGGACAGTGTATGTCAATCAAAAAAATCTCATGAGCTAGGATTGAAGCATGCTAAACTTTAAAATAAAGCCATTGATGCTAAGTATGTTTGGGATATAGCGTATAAGGAAGATAATGTGTAGATTAATTGGATTCATAATTAGTACTTAGCTAGATCTTCTTAGTGGGGTTGTGAACCAAAAAATGGCACTTTTTGTCATTGGAAGAAGCTGTGTTCAGTCACAGAAAAGATTAAAGAAGGATTTATAAGCATATAGGATTGGATCTACGTATGGAGTTTAATTAGTGAAGGGCATCCATGACTTCAGGGTGCTCTGTAACCTTATGGCAAGGAAGGTCTCTTCTAGTGTAGGCAAAACATACCTAAACACTCATATTATGGATATTGGCACCGAATAGAGAACCTATAGTTGATAGGCAAGTCAACCATGTTGGAAGTGTAGATACCACACGTAAGTTGTGTCGAGCAGGCAATGGAAGATGGAGAACACATTTTCAACCAATGCAAATTCACATCTGATGTTAGAAACAGGCTGCTCGAATGGTTTTATTTAAATTACCCTGCAACAACTTTGCCTTAATTTCATCAAAGGATAATGCAGAACAAAAAAGGGGAATTCAAAAGCAGCTTGCCAAAACTTCCAATGCAACCTGCCAATATTGCTGGTGGATGAAACGAAATCAAAGAGTATTCAAGGGAAGCAACAAATCAGTGGTTAATGGGAGAAGTTAAGGAACTTATAACTATTAGATTTAATTGTTTGGGCAAGAATTAACATCAAGTACAGGAAATGAAAGGAGCTCATAAATTAATATAGATATATTAACGTAATTGGCCATTGAATACCGTCAAGGTATGCTTTCCAATTGGCAATAAAATTATTACCACAAGAAAAAATTTAAATTTTTAAGTTTGTGATAATCTTGCATAAACTTCGTACTTTCTGAATTTGATTTGACACCACATATTTATCCTGTACATTCTTTAACCTTATTCTTTTATGCTATCAAATTATTTTCCTTCCACAATAATGGATTACATTTTTTTTTTTTTAAGTTAGAATACTTAGGTAAAAGGGCGACACAAACTAGTATACTGTAAGTGAAATAGAGTTTTTGAGAAAATAAATTCTCCTGAACATCTATTTTCCTTCTTTTAAAGAGATTAGCTTAGATTTTAGGCTCCTGCTAATTGTCTAGATTTAACAAGAACTAATCAATGTTTTCTATTAGCTTTGCCCTCCTCCAAAGCCACTAATGGCTTAGAATAAGTTTTAGGGGGCAGGGATTTACTATTGGAAGGATCAAAAATTCAAGCAAACATGAACATATGAACAATAGCAATAACTATTTCATGAGTATATGAGAAGCAGGAGTTATGGGTCAACATTAGGGGGAATTTTCCACCATGTATTGAGTATATATATAAAAGTGTATAGAAATAAAATATTGGGATATCCCTAACAACCCAATACAATGGATCATATGAAAAAAAATATGTGGAGGTTGTTTGGACAGATGCTAAATTAGAACTAGTGGCAAACAAGCGAATTTTGTTGTTGGGTCATAATTACTGGTCAATTGTGGGTGAAATTTGTACGAAGAAAAATTATTATGCAGGAGACACTATGTTAAGTCGTACAACATTGTATGTTTTCAACTTTTTATTATGTTTTATATTATTCATCTCACAATAATTTGTTATATAAAATTTTGAGTTTTGCACACCAAAACATTAGCAACTGCATAAAAGAGATCAATTGTGCGAATTAAGAGTCTCTCTCCCTTAGCCCTCTTCCCTATGTATCTGTGCACATACCGATTATGAATGCTTAAAAATGGTATTCTATTTTAATAAGAACAATGACATAAGTTATACCGCAACCTGTGTACATAGAGGCCCAGTAGAGTAATCCTTAAATTCGAGCTCAAAAGGTTAATAGAGCCCAAAAAGCCCAAATTGATCCAAATTGATAGTTCTCAATGGCCAGTTGAGATCTACTTTAGAGAGTATAAAATTATTAAGTCTACATATCAACATCCTTAATTAAATAAGCTTTCTAATGACATATAATACACCAAAGTCTGATAAGAAATGGAAAGGACACAAGTCGAATATTTGGACTTGTGCTAAAATGACACAGGTTCACTATTTTGCTTATATCTTATCCACACTTATAAAAAACTATAAGATTAGTTTTATTAGAAATGAGACTCACTAAGCTTTCAAGGAAAGCAAGAATCACTCAAAACGGAGGTCGAACATTAAAGTTACGGCCAAAATAAATTGGGCTATTGATAGCTCAGCCGATCCCATAGCTAAGAACCCGACTGGGATCCTATCTTCGAATCTGTTTCTGCCTAAATAGGATTAATTAACTAGAATCCTAGGCTTATTAGTTTACCAAGACCAATTAGTCATAATCCTAGCTAAATTAGTGTATCTGTTTAGATTAACCTTAATGAGACTAGGATTAGGTCTCCCTCATCTAAACCAATTTAGACTATCCCCTCAATCAGTATAAATAGGGGACTACCACTAGGTGTTAGAGGCATCGAATTGCATAAATTAAGCATCAAAACGTTTCCATTAGCTTGAGGATCAAATCATATTGGCCTCAAAACACATTAAAAAAATTAGAGAGATGAAGCATCAAAATTTAGGAGAGAAACACTCCATATGTTGGGGGTATTGAGGGAGAGAGAATTGGGCCACCAATTAAAAAAAATCACTCTACTAGGTTTCCAGGTAAATCAGATGGGTTATCCGAAGGGCAAAGGCTCTACCTTTCACTACTCTTTTACTCCATCTCATATATGATTTTAGATACTAGATTATCAAAGATGTAATCTTTTGATAGTTCCTCGCCTACCATAATAATTTGAACAATTTCCCTTTTGCTTACTTTTTGATAACATTCTGTTTTGATTATATGAATGATTCTATTTTGTTACATGAATGTATGTTTGTACGATTAAGGGTTAATTTTTCATGTTGATTAGCAGGGGTTGCCAGTCATGATGGGCGGTGATGAGATGCATCACATCACATCAATGTACCATCGCCCCCGGATCTAGAACCTTGGCTGCAAACCAAAGAGTCATGATAGTCCCACACTTGGGATTGCTCAAGGGCCTTTCCAAAACCTTTTTGAAGCAGTTTCAATTTATCCCTTTAGCCTCCCTATCGGTATGATCTGCTTTAAAAGGTATTATGGTTTGTAAGTTCTCCTAAACTCATTGGCGACTCTGTTTAGTTAAAGGTTAACGTTTTTTTAATGTTTCATTACGTATGTGTTCCTACATTGCTAGACTTAGGAAAACAAATTCTGATGAAGGTAGTGGAATTTGTCTAATATGGACTACAATCGAGGAGTCTAATCTAACCCAAGAACCCGCCCGATTTCCTGGAGTTGACCTGCACCCAAATTTTTGGTGAAGCTGAAGAGGCGACCAAGACCCAATCACGAGGGATTGGACCTATTCCTACCAAGGGAACCTGACCGGCCTCTCTAGTCAAGCCCAAGACCCATTCCCCTTATTTCTGTAGCCCTCGTTCTGCCTTACTAATTTATAGAAAAAAACGCAATAATTAAATATGATTTGTGGAAAAATATAAACACCTAGCAACAAGCCTGATTATTCGCGGTGGGTCACACCCCTGGGGATGTGGATCCTTACACTGGCGACTCCACTAGGGATGCTTTTTTTTAAGAGTGCGAGATTTGAAATTCAATGTGGTAAATTGTCTTTATTGTACTTGCACTATGCATACTTGCATTATAAGACACCACCTATCGAGGATCAACTGCGTCTTTAGGCGAAACCCTGATTTTACCCCTCAGGAAAGAGGATGGTCACCTGGTGTGTCCATCTAGACTTCTATTTGAGCAGGCAGTTGCTTCACCTATTCACATCATACTTTTACACTCCCTATGACTCAGGGAACCATCCAAAACATTCTACTCACACCATGTAGGTGGCGTACGAAGTGTTGGGTTGTGAGAGGACTGTTTGAAACCTAATATGAAACCTCTAACATAGAACTCTTACTTAATTTGAAGCTCATGTGCATCATTTGGAATGGAATATGACCTTGTATGATTTAACTTCTTTAACCTAAAGGACTATGCATTGATACTGTGAGTCTTAAACGAGCCCAGATTAGGGAAAAACTAAGTGTAGGAATTAGATTGGGAGCCTAAACAGTTTCTGGGCCAATTAAGTCTTAACATAACTTTTGATCCAGAATTCAAAAGATTCTAACTCCAGTTTAGAGTACCCGTTCTAGGCAAAAAAGGAATCCTAGGAATTGGATTAGGAACCAAAATGGTTTATGGGCTAATTGATCCTAACAGGACTTTTGATCCAGAATTCAAAAGGTTCTAACTCCGGTATAGAAGTACTAGTTTTGGTCAAAAAAAGAAGAATCCCTGCTGGGATTGTTAAAAAAAACGTAAAAAAGAGAGAGAGGAATTGGTTTTTCGTGTGTAGGGTCAAAATAGAATCTGTGAAGGCCCAGAATCCAACCGAAATCCCTCAGGGTCTAGCTAGTAGAGTTTGCCTGTTTGCATGCTTAAAAGTCTAGTAGAGAGTCAAATAAAAGACGGTAAGTTTAGGCCTGGCTAGAACCCGATCGGGAACATATTAGGAAGTCAGGATAAGTCTCTGTCCCTTTGGGATCTACATTCATAGCATAAAACTGTGGGCTCTCAGTGTTAGAATTAGGTCCGTAAATCAACATAGTTCGTTTAGGGTCTCAGCAAATAAGTTGTAGGATACTTGAAGTAAAAGAATCATTCATCTTTGGGCATCATCACGTACAGTCCATGAGTGCATCTAGGGCCAAGGTGAATAATATGGCCTATTAGACCTTTAGAACACTAGTCCACTCTAGGCCACATCCAATCATACATCACATTCACAATGCATTAGTCTAAGTAAGACCTAGATATCTTGCCCATGCATAAGTTCATGGTCTATATAGTATATTTGTTTGATCTAGGATCCCTAAATAAGTTCCATTTAGATCCACCCATATGCTAAAACTAGCCCATTTTAGGCAAACCAGACCACAGTTATAGTTAAGTTAGGATAGACATATGATTCACCTAAGAAAGAGTTGAGTCTGACTTAGGTTCATAAGTCAGCTCTTTAAGCACAACTTAGGACTTAATCTAGGATAAGGCCCGATTTCAACCTAGAAACCCATATCGCATAACCCTTTAAGCCTATCAAGCAATTATCTCATTTTCTTCAAATTACAAGTCATTAACCATTTCCTTTAGCCAACATCCAGCTAGATTGACCACTTATAACATTCCACCTCTCTAAATCATCACCTTATTGCCCAAGATAGGGAAGACACAAAAGGCATACAAGTGGAGTCTACAAACTAGGAGACTTCTATCTCAAGAAGAGTCCAAGGAAACTCCACCAGCCTAGTCAAAGTCAAAATCTAAGTCAAAGCCCAATACTTCGCTAATCTCGTTGACAAGAGGTAATGAGTTTGCTCAACTCGTAAAGATGGTAGAAAAAATGCAAACTAGACTGGATTAGAGTGAGAAGAAGATAAAACTGATGGCCACTACACTTCAAACTCTAATCAAGAATGCACAAAAAGGAAAAGGTTAGAAACTTTGCAATGAAGGAAGGGAAGATGATACGAAGAAGGAAAAAAGGGGGAAAAGAGCACTCCTTAAATCGATCCACGAGTAGATCGAACAGAACACTGCTTAAGGAATCTTCTGTGTGCAACAATTATTTTAATGACTATGCGGGATTTCCTTCTATCCCAAGAGGGAAATTACCCCAAAACTTTACTATGCTGGACATCAAGTACCATGGAACTGAAAATCCTCACTATCATGGAGGAATTTTCTTAGTGCAATGACAATAAGAGGAATTGACAATGATATCTTCCACATCATATTTCCTTAGTCGTTTGACAAGGATGTGATGAGATGGTATAATACTATTAGTAATGGGCAATGGACCAGGTCAGGTTAGGTTAGGGTCGGCCCATTTACAATGTGGATTGGGTCAAATCATGACCTACCTGTTAATAAGTTAGGCCAGGTCAGGCCTTTTATGAAAATAAATGGTTCGGGCACCCCATAGATGGTCTGGTTTTGACACACTTTAAAATGAAACAAACTTTACTTATGCAAAAAAACTGTGTATAATAATTATTGTTTTTACATAAAGTGTTGCCAGCAATTGAAAGGGAAACTGCCAAGATTGGTAGCAGTTGAAAGGGAAACTATCATAATATGGAAAAGAAAGAAAAAGACCACACAAATAAAGAGATGCATGCTCTAGTTGCTACACCGAATGCATCCTTATTGGAAGCGCTCATGAAGGGCAACAACCCACTTGGCTTACATGATGACATTCTAGCCATTTCATACCATTAAAGCGAAAAGTGATGCCCATCTATTCACATAATCAGCATAGTTGAATCCAAGTCTAAAATGCCTCCACACAAGATGCATTGAATTCTGTTGAATTTAGAAGATATGATGTAATCCCATGTGTCATGCTTAGGTTATAGCCATGTGTTAATATTAGAGTCATTTTCTTTTTTTTTTTTTCAATCATGAATCCAAGTTTGATGTAACCTTGATTTATCAATGAAATCATCTTCTACATCAACTCTTTTGCATATTATTATATCCGTCTTTTCTAAAATGCTTCTATCCTATGATGAACCGAGGGTGGAAAAAAAGAAAAGAAAAGAAAAAAGAATAGAAAATGAAAGAAAAAGAGGGGCTAGCTTAAAAACCTGATAAGGCGAGCTAGGCAAAAAGAGAGGGAGAGAAAAAAAATAGAGACAAAGGATTTCAATCCATTATTTGGAATAGGAAAAAAATAGAAATTTCTTTCCAATACTCATGCATCTCTATGAATATACCTAGGGTAGGAGACCTTTGACAACCTACATTATTACTTTATTAAACTTGATAAATTATCACTGGGAACCCATTTGAGCCTTTGAATGAACCTATTTCTTTCATAACCACATCTTACCTAACCAGGGAGTGAGAGTATGTCATGGGTGGCATCAATATCAAAATCAACAATTAAAAAGAGAGAGAGAGAAGTTTGGACCAAATGGTCTCGCCTAATGACAAAAAATAAAATAAAAAAAGATGGAGAGAAACAAAGAAAAAAAGAGTTTGAAAAACAAGAAGGATAAGAAAAGAAAGAAATTGCTAATTTGCACTAATTTCATTGCCCATGCACACTTAGGGATTTCATAAAAGTTGTTTGAGTCTTCACGCCGATTCCCTTCCTTTAGCACCCTAATCCTAAAGCCTACCTTAAAAAGGCTTCCTGGACTCATCCTTCCTTTAAGCTACATGTTCTTACTCTCAAATATCAGCTAACCTGATTCTACATTGGATACGTGGATAATCCCTTTGAGGCCCAACTATGAAGATTCTTTTCCATAAAGAAACATCAAAATTGAATTACTTAGACTTGGAGAAAAAAAATGGAAAGAATGAAGAGTGGCTAGCTTGAAACCCTGCGAAGGCAGACTAGGCAAAAAGAGAGTGAAATAAAACATTGGCTTTTAAGGACAAAGAAGCATTTCATTAACTACTCCCATGGAATCAAACGTGAACAAATTATTCACCCACTTTACTACCTCTTCTCAATTATCATGACCTCTAATCTCAGCTCCATTTTAAATTGAGGACTCTTGGTCTCAACTATAACTACAAATTCAAGAGTGGATACTCACTTTGTATTTTCAACTTTCCTAAATGAGCACTCACCTATTGTGCAAGACACGGGCTCCCCTAAAATTGCATGGGCGGTTAAGGCTCCCTTTATGGTACACATTTAATGATAATGAGATAACCACATTCTTTGTAGTAAACTAGTGGTTACTCTAGGAAGCACCAGCAAAAGCATCATCCCAGCATGGGAAGGATCACATTTACTATACTGGACTAGGGACTACTCCAACCAAAACTATCAAAAGAAGCTTCGGCTATCATTATTCTCTAACATCTAGGGCTTCTATTATAATAAACAGAAATTGGGCGCTTCCTCAGAATGGGAGCACTTTAACGTAAAATTAGGGGTTACTCCTCCATTGAAAGAAAGATTCTCTATCATAGGCAACTTAAGACTCATAACTTGCACTAACCCTGTAGTCACCTAACTTTTTTCACCCCTCATCCTAGACCACAGAATATCATTATGCCTAACCCATCATCTTCTATACCCTGATTGGCCTTTATCCAATGGACCCCAAACTTAGTATCAGACTTGCATACATGCAAGGTCAAGTCATGAAATGTCCACATAGTCAGTAGAATCATATCTGCATAGCCAGCACAACTGAATCTACATAGTTATCACGTCAACATAGCATTGCTTGGGCTAAAAGTGCACCTACATCAATTCAAAGGTCTTTAACCTATTTATTAGACCACCCTCTACTTTGATCACTTGGGATCTATTAATTGAAGAAGAGTACCATCAGCCTTCATAGTGGCCTTATAGGAAGGGCACACAACCCTGTGTTAACAATGAATTAACATCAAAGGTTCTCAAGATAGTGTCAACAGCTGCCATAGAAGACTATTAAAATGACCCTTGCCTCAATCAGGCTCAGTCAAAGTGGGGGCTTGATCCTCAAAGAAGGCCTTACGCAAGCACTCTTATAGAAAGGACGTCAACCCAATTTCAGTTTATTAAGAAACAAAGTCTAAGAGGATCTAGCCCCAAAGGACACTCCATCCTTTTTATCTCAGTAAGAAGATCAATGTCATCCCAAGCTTCATCAGGTCTCAATCCCTTTCAATAAAGAAGCCTTGTTACTGAGGAGGATGAGCTCTTCTTAGACTCATACTTAAAAGTATATAAGAGTAATATACAAGAGAAAGCAAAGTGATATGAGAAAGAAAGAAGAAATATGCTCTAGATATGGCTTGGACAATCTCCAAGCCAGGCTATCTATAAGCAAATGAGCAGGAAAAAGCCAAAAAAGGACCTGATTAGGTTCCCTGCACCTCATATGATCATATTCACTCTACAAAGAGCCAAACGCTCAAGCAAAAAGAAGAAAACAAGTAAAGAAGACAAGCCATAGGGACCTAGGTGGCATCTTTATGTGCATAGGAATTCACAAGCATCAAAAGAACATAAGCATGCAAATAAATGGAAGAAAGCAAAAATAGGAAAAGTGGTCAAGAAGCCCAGCCAAGTTCCCCACCATCACATGCTTGTGTTTCTCTTCAAAATTGCGAAAGAGAAGAAGCCAAAGCCAAATGGATCCGAGGGGTACTCTACACTCATGCATATCCAAGGCAAAGCATGCAATTTTAAGAGGAAAGAATGAAATATTTATGTAAGTATTTCAACATATTCAAGGAAAAAGCTAATGGATAATCTACTTCAATGAGCATCCGAAGCTTGCATATGAAAAAATTCGAATGCTAAAACTAAAGGTCCTGACATTTCATCAATAAAATGGCTTTATTGGTTAAAAAATAAGTTCCATTAGTCCAGCGATATGGAGAAAATGAGCAAAAATCACATGTTCGCCTAACTAGCAAAAAGGTCTGCTAGTCCAGTGATACGGGAAGACAAGTTCGCCTAACCATCAAGAAAGTCTACTGCTCTAGCAATGCAAGAAGACAAGTTCGTCTGACCCCAAAGAAGGTCCGCTACTCCAGCAATATAGCAAGATAAGTTTACCTTACCAACAAGAAGGTCCACTACTCCAGTTGTACAGAAAAATAAATTGCATGACCAGTAAAAACATATGCTACTCTAGCGATACAAAAGTACAAGTTCGCTTGGCCAACAAGAACGTCCGCTACTCCTGTGATACAAAAAGACTTGTTTTCCTGACTAGCAAGAAGGTCCACTACTCCAGCGATACAAGAAGACAAGTTCACCTAACCAACAAGAAGGTCCACTCCTCTAGCGGTACAAGAGGACAAGTTCGCATGACCAATGACAAGGTCCATTGCTCCAGCAATACAGGAAGATAAGTTCGCCTAACCAGCAAGAAAGTTTACTACTCCAATGATACAGGAAGATAAGTTTACCTGACTAGCAAGAAGGTCCACTACTTCAACGATACAGGAGGATAAGTTTAGCTGACCAGCAAGAAGCGTCATCACTGCAACAATATAGGAAGGTAAGCTTACCTAACTCGTACTAAGGCCCACTACTTTAGCAATATAGGAAGGTTAGCTAGCATGAACAACAAAAAGGTCCGCTACCCTAGCGACAAGAAAGTTCACTAATCCGATAGGTCAAAGATAAAAGGCATCAGGCACCATCATGGCAAACGTAGATAGGTACCAAGTTTCAGGACCCTCAGCAACTAAGCTTAGATCCCATATCATCACAACCAAACAAGCAACTATAAGTGAAGACCATTACTTTAACCTTTGCCTTACCCATGTTCGGCCAAAATGGGGCCTAATTGTAGATGCCTAAAAATGGCATACTATTTTAATAAGCCCAATGACAACATTTACACCCCAACTTGTTCACTTAAGGGCCCAACAAAGTAATCCTTGAATTTAAGTCCAAAAGACTAATAGAGCACAAAAACCTAAACAGGCCCAAATTGACAGTGTTAGGCATCCTACTGAGGTCCACTCTATTGAGTATAAGACTATTAAATTTAAGTATCAACATTCTTAATTGAATAAGCTTTCTAATGACATATTATACACAAAATTTAGATAAGTAATGGAAAAGATATAAGTCGAATTTTTAGACTTGTGCTGAAAATGACACCTATTCACTATTTGTTTATATCTTATTCCACACTTGTATAAAAATTATGAAATTAATTTTATTAGAAATGGACTCAATAAGCTTTCAAGGAAAAAATAATCATTCAAAATGGACGTCGGACGTGAAAGTTATGGCCAAAACATATTGAGTCATCTACAAGCTAGCCCAAAAACCCGATTGGGTTCTTGCTTAAGGAACCAGGCAAGGCCCTCTAGCTAGGAACTCAGGTAAATCCCTGTATCTAAATCCGCTTCTGCTTAAACAGAGCTAATTAACTAGAATTCTAGGCTGATTAGTTTACCGAGACTCATTAGTTAGAATCCTAACTGAATTAGTGTACCTGTTCAGATTAACCTTAGTGAGATTAAGATTAGGTCTTCTTTCTCTAAACCAATTTGGACTATCCCTTAACCACTATAAGTAGGGGCCTACCCCCTACGGGTTAAAGGCATTGAATTGGCATGAATTAGGCGTCAAGAAGCTTCCATTAGCTTAAGGATCAAATCAAATTGGCCTCAAAACGCATCAAAAAATTAGAGAGAAGAGAGCATCAAAATTTAGGAGAGAAATACTCCATACATTGGAGGTGTTAAGGGAGAAAGAATTAGGCCACCAATTAAAAAGGCGTCATTCTGTCGAGTTCCCAGATAAATCAGGTGGGTTATCCTAAGAGCAAGGACCCTACCTTTCTCTACTCTTCTACTCTATCCGTTTATGATTTTAGATTCTAAATTAACGAAGATATAATCTTTAGGTAGTTCCCCACCCAATGTAATAATTTGAACAATTTTCCTTTTGCTTATTTTTGGATGACATTGTGCTTTGATTATATGAATGATTCGAATTTGTTACACTAATATATGTTAGTATGATTAAGTATTAATTTTTCTTGTTGATTAGTAGATGTCATCAGTAATGACGGACGATGATGAGATGCATCCCATCGCATTACCATACTATCGTCGCCGGATCTAGAACCTCAGTTCTAAAATAAGGAGTCATGATAGGCTCCATACTAAGGATTGCTCGGGGGCCTTTCCAAAACCCTTTTGAAGTAGCTTCAATTTGTCTCTTTGGTGTCCATATCTATATGATTTGCTGCAAAAGGTGTCATAGTTTGTAAGTTTTCCTAAAATTCACTGGTGAATACATTTAGTTAAATATTTAGCCGTTTTTTTACTATTTTATTCGATGTCTGTTCCTGCATTGCTAGATTTGGGAAAACAAATTGGGATAAAGGTACTGGAATCTGTCCGGATCAAAATTAGGGGGTCTAATATAACCCAGGAAGCCATCTGAGTTCTTGGACCGGACCTGCACCCGAATTCTGGGTCAAGCTTAGGACCCAATCACAGTAGATTGGACCTAGTCTTGCCCAGGGAACCCAGTCGGGTTCTCTAGTTAGGCCTAAGGCTATTCCCCATATTTTTGTAACCCCCATTCTACCTTGCTAATTTTTGTAAATAAAATAAAATTAATAATTAAATCTAATTTCTAGAAAAAAATATAAAACACCTAGCAACAAATCCGACCATTTGTAGGGGATCGCACCCCAAGGAGGTCGGTCTTTACACTTGTGTGTGCACAAGCTTGCGTGCATGCAAGTACGAGTTTCTTTATGTTCTACTTGCTGTCAATTAAAAGTAAAAAAAAAATACTTACAAGAAATAAACACTCCTAATAAGCCAATTAACAATTTGTGTTCTAGCCTTCAAAGGGCCACAATCCCATGAACTATTAGAAAATTTTCAACTTTTGAATTTCATTAACGATTTAAAACACATTTTTAACTTATAAGTAAACACAATTATGCATAAGAAAGATACAGAAATAAAAGGCTTTTCCTTAAATTCTCAGTATGCAAAGATTAACAGTTCAAACAAAAACTTGTTTAAATTACTTTGGTATTTAAGTCTTTCCTCATAAGTGTGTTTATAGCATAGAGTAGATTTTATGAGCTTCTCCTAGAACCGTAAGGATCTTGTGCCAGTGTCTAAGAATTAACTACGGACGAACTCTTGAAAGAGGGAGGTTTTTCTCTTCAAGAGCCTATGCTGCTTAAGTTTTGGAGGATTTCCAGAAGTGAATTAGAGAAAAAGCCTAGGGTTTCTAAGTTAGACTTTTATGGGCTCGTGTGTATTCTTGTTCACCATATCTTTAGGTTTATGCATGAACTATTTATATAGGGCTTCTAGGGGTAGTTCTTCTAAAGGAATTTAATTAGGATTCCACATGCTTTTAGATATAGATTTTATTCGGACTTATATTTGGCTTCCAAGATCTTTACTATTTTCGAATATGTTTTGGAGATCTTTATTTAGACCCCCACTTTTACAAGCTATGCACATAGGAGAGAATATGCATCAAGGCTCCCATGGGACTAGGTCCTATTGAGCTTTTTAATTGGGTTTCATCCCAATGCTCAATTTTTATAGCTTAGTTGATCTGGTTAATCTTTTCTTAGGCCTTTTTTTAGACTTTGGCCCAATATCTTTTAGAAATTTCATCTATAAAGTCAAGGTGCTACAATTTAATGGTTAGCTTTAATGTCCTCAATTTCTTACCTCTTGTTGTGGCTAGTAGCTAGTGGAGTTTTGTTTTTCCTTCAGGGATCACAATGCGATAAAGGCCATATAACTTTAGGCCATGTATGCTTTAGGCTCAAACTTTACTCAAATGGCTTAAACAACACTACTTTACAAAAGTGGTACGGCTCTTTTACATCTATCTATGTGGGACATCTGTTCATTTTTTTGCTCTTACAAAAAGTTCAAGCAACCTGCACATAATTCAAACTTTTGAAAGAAAACAATTTGATTTAAAAGTTGGGCAAACAAAGGGAGCAAGATTTGGTGGTGGAGTTAAATGACATAAAATGCGATAAATTAATATTCCTAACTTAGTGAATTGAAAGTTCATTTTTATGACAAATGTAATCTCAAACATTTGATTCTCATGCTTTAAACTATTTATTGCATATCCTGGCACTTTGACAATAAGATTTGGATTGATATAGATAGTAATGACATTGATGTTATGTTACAGTCGAATTGAAACTTGTGCTTTCTTTCTTCATTTATAGATCAAATCATTTTAAATTATTATAACTTTTTCCAACTATAATAAAAAGAAACATCATGTGTGATAAAAAAAGAAGATTATAATACATAGGCATCACTTAAACATAAGCTAAAATTGAAAAGGAAATGAGAAAAATAACGAATAGAAATTATGTCGAATTAAAATAGAATTTCATAAATTATAGTAATTTGTAAGTATCACATTAATTTAATTCTTATTGAAAAGAAAATTAGGCCAGTATGTAAAAAATATGATTAACTGAATAGCAAATCAAATATTAGTTTAATGAAACTATAGCAAACACTATTACTAAACTTTTTTTTCTTAGAACAATTGATTCAAATAACTAGCACAAATAGCATGATGGAATCGTTCACTTTAGATTTGACGTCAAAATCAACTGTCCATACTTGAACTCTATGTCTGCCATGTTTGGTTCAGGTGAAAGCCAAATTCGTTTATATAATTGATGATGTTAGTATGAACCAGGTAACTCTCATACTATCTTGCACATTCATGCTCACATAAGCCATAACTACTCTAGAGGCAATACATGCTAATCAAACTTACGTCAAGCTACCAGTCATATAAGTTCATCAAGTTAGGATACTCGGTTGCTTTAATACTCTATCCTTCAACTAAGTCAAGAATCCTAATAGAAGATTTCAAATTACAGAGAGTCAACCAACCTTAAATGAAAGTCATGATGTACCACTGTAATAGAATTAGAGGATTGAGAATGTTGCCCTAACCATAATTGAAAAGGCTAAGTTAATAAACCTAGAAAAGTTATGTGCAAATTTAATTATGTTTACAGTAATGTAGTTTTTGCATGTGTAATTTTACTTTAAAATGCTTGTTAAGTAAAAATAGAATTATAGATCACTTTCCCTTCATATGCTCTTTATTATTTTCATGGACTATGTGCTTCATTTATCTTCAATGATTGATTATTAATATGAGAATTATGGAAATATTTGTATTTAATATTATTCTCATATCATATTTGGCAAAATCATCACAACTTGATTTGATTTGAATGGATGAACTAAACATGATTCATACAAGAAGAATTCAAACCAAACAAAGCTTTACACTAAATGTTTAAATATTTGTTGAAGGGGAGAACATGATGTGACTCATAAAAGAAGCTAGCTTCAGCTAGAACTAGAAAAAGGTTACTGCCAATGTAAACAAAGAGGCAATAATGCTTTTCTACTTTGGTGTTAAATGTCGACCAACACTTGAAGCTAAATTTTACTTGAGAAACTAATTGGGAAAATGCAAGTTTTGTCCTCATTTGTTTGGTAGTAGACGCAAGATTTAAGAGATGGTCAGAGACCCTAAACAAGAAGGCTACTTTTTAAACATTACAAGCAAAGCTTCAATGAATAGATTCCAAAGGTCAGTTGGCTTCTAAAATGGTCTCGTGGCTTCAAGAAGTCTATAAACAGAAGAGTTAAGCATCTAAAAGAAAGGACAAGCAACAAAATGAGACACTCATTCATATACTTAAGTATTCACTTGTCCTTCTATGTAGTAATGCATCACATCCTTATAAACTATTGTAAACACTTATAAGACAAAGAATCGAGAATAGTTCGTCTCTAAGCAAGTGAATGCTACTCGCCCATAAGTATACCCTAACTAGATCTAATCACAAATGTACACTAAGTAGATTATTAGAGTTCTAAAGAGAGAACCTTCAGTTGTTGTACCCTTGAGAGTGGACTTTAGGGAGGCTTATTTATAAGTGGACCTTAAGCAGGTAGTTAGTGTTCAAGAATCAACTTTGTGGTATTGTAACTTAGAGGAATTAATGCCAGTTGAAATACTAATAGGGAGCCTTTTGTAGAGCTTAGCCATGCTGGACATAGTGAACTTTGTGAATAAACACTATGCATTGTCTCCTGTGTCTTCTATATTGGCTCATAATCTTTGAGCATCTCTCTTTTCCACCTAAATGTCACTAACACTAACTTATTCATTACGTTATTGACTATATACTACACTTTATGTTCTGCTACTAAGAGGCAAAGCCTCTAACTTGGTCTTTGCGTTCTTAATTTATCTTTAATTAGAGTTGGTATTTAATTTATATTTGAGTTTTTGCTATGACCCTATTCACCGCCCTCTAAGATTAAGTGACCTTGACTTTGGGACCAATACAACTTATCTAAATAGATAAAAATTAGCAACTACTATAAATAAACAACAATTAACGACTAAAGTGTGTTTGCTGAACACCCCTCACAAGATAAAACACTTAAAGAGGTACCAAAAGGAGTCAAAATGTAGTAAAGACTCTAATTTGAGTATACTGGGCCTAAATGATGGATTATCCAAATTACGAATTGGATTTTAAAATTCATTAATAAATCTAGTATGACTGAAATCAAGCCTAATTTGTAATTTCCATTTCTTGGCCTCAATCAATGATATTACAAACGTAAATAAAAAATGATGCTTTCTGTTATTTATTATGAATTTTAAAACCTAATAACTTATTGAAATCTCATCTAAATTTTGAGGTAGTTTCTGAGCTTAACATTTAGAGTTCATAACTCAAACAAATGATATAGAATCAGGTCAGGAAATAGCAACTAGGAAAGCTTTAGGAGGTCTGTATAACATTTATCTTCAGACGACAACAACAACAACAACTCTTAGTGTAGGTCCCGCTTTCGCCAGGTCTGGGGAGATCCAGCTGTAGGTGACTTTACCCCTACCGGTATTTCTACCCATAGAGAGGTCTATGTCTTAAGACCCACAAAACTGTTTTTTTCAAAAAGGTTTATAGATAAAACGAATGCAAACCAAAACCAAGGAGGAGAAAATGAGCCGGAGAGCAAAATAAACAAGGAGTAGAAATATACCTCAACCCACCAGGGGCGCTAGATGTCGTCACTAAACGTCGTCACATCCTAGAAAAGCCCGACCTACAGACAAGCACACAAAAACCATACCCGCCCCACCCCACTGAAGTTACTACCATCTACACTGCCAGTCTCCTACAATCAGAGACCCTAATCCTATCCCGCCACAACCTCTTATCCTGAGCCATGTCCT